>JAXGGA010021346.1:0-16748 GCA_038373865.1 Uloborus plumipes | reverse complement strand
CAAAACTTCTTGTTCTGCTGTGGTGTGGAAAGACGAACGCTCTCGGAAATTCCCAATTTGTCCTTTTGTTCGACACCCATGGTCCTGGCAAGGGCGGATACAAAGGAGGGGCGATGGGGGCGATCGCCCCTCCCTTGAGGGACCCCTCTCCAGCAGTTTTTAGATATTTGAAGTTCAAAAAAGGCAGTTTTAGTTGATCTTTGATGATATTAAGGGAAAGGATGGGGATTCGGGGCTCTGATCTGGAAGTTTTTCGAAATGGAAGACAAAAACATTTGTAATCAGTGTTAACAAGGATACATGCCGAAAAAAATGGGCAAGAAAGAAAAAAAAAAATCAATCGCCCCTCCCTTGGAACATTTCTGGATCCGCCCTTGGGTCCTGGCTACGGAAGCTCTCGTTTGTGTTTTGTGTTAGCCTATGCAAACACTTTTTCAACATATTTGTATCTAAAGCAGTAAGTAACCGCCCGTAAGCAAGGGCAAAGACAGAAACATGCAATACACCACCAATTCAATGATTCTCTCTCTTTGGGCGATAGGAAAGGGTCATTTCGGCGGATTTGAGTTGGAATACTTTTGAAACATGACTACAAAAGCAACCCAACTCCAATTCTATGAAAATTACCTTTCCCATTACCCGAAATAGAGGAAAACATTGCTTACGTCAGACATGGACTTATCAAAGGAGAGCACTATCCTTTCGCTAATCATAACAATTGCAAAATAAAAGTTGGAACCAAAACGTTACGTATTTTGCACTGATGAATGAAGAAGTTCCTGCCTTTGGTTCCGTCGTAAATTGTGATGGTTCCAATTAGCCATACCCTAATTTGTTGAAATCCTCTTTGAATGCTTTGTAATATATAGCAAGTATTTGGTCTGTGAGTCATTTAAAGAATTTGGTATGCGTTCTGTTATCACATTGCTTCCTGTGATAAAACGACATTGTGATACAAAAACCAAAAATTAACTGCACGCACGCATTTCGTAGTCACAAAGAACCACTTCTTCAATGCGAAAACGTTCGCGTATGGAGACACAAACTGTAGTCGTCAGAGAAGCTAACATAGCATCTATTGCGTAGATATTGCATTACGCTTCAGGAAAAAGTTAAATGAATTAAAGTGCCAAGTGCCGACAAGAGACATTAAATTCTGAAAAGGCCCACGAATTCTTTAGCCATCGCGAAAAGGAAGCAATAATTAAGGACAAACCCTTCTTTCTTCCGAATAGCTGAGACCTGTCACCCTTTGAAAATTCCGAGAAAGAGACTCGCTTTGTAAAGCTTCTTCTCTTTTTTTAATCTGGTGAATAACAAGCTCCACAAGAGTGAAAGAATAAAAAGGTTGTTTGCCGAGAAGAGCTTTCCTCCAAAGACATGGATCAATAGACGAGGAAGGCAGAGGAAGTGGGAAAAGATTTCCATCAGCATCACAGAGGTGACCTTGCAGTGCCTGCGGAGGTTCGGAATAGAGTAGGTGCTTCAACGCATCCACTCACTCATACATTCTGCAAGCTCTCCTCTGGGCGAAACCATTTGGAAGGGAAAATGGCGGATCTGGAAGCAGATGGAATCAGGCTTCGAAAATGGCCATGATCCAGAAAAGAGAATATGGAGCTCTAAGAGCAAATCATCGCCACAATTAAAATGTATATCACAGGCTTTGAAAACTGGTTCAGTAGAAAATGTATTCAAAGTTCTTGAACTAACAACTACGTAATGTTGAATGACAGATAGATGAAACTGAAATTCAGCCATAACGTGATCTGTTTATTATTTTTCTCAAATAGGAAATTTAACAATTTTAGAAAACTTCATGCGTATTTTTGAAATGCCACATGTTTTGTTAACAGTTTGTCTTAAGACAGAAATGATATTTCAAAAAGAACGGAAGCAGTATGGAATTTTCAAATTACCAAATTTGCTTGAGTACACCAGATGCCGATTTTAATAAGCGTAGTTTTTAGTAGGATTTGATATAATTAATTTTTACAATCAACATTGGTTAAGGAACTGCAAAATGAGCTTCTTTTCTAGTCCTCGAATTTTGCATGAGCAAAAATACCCTTTCAACTGGTGTATTAGGGCTGGGCAAACGTGAGTTAGTAATTATGCAAAACTTTGCATAATTCAAATTATTGGTGGGATAATGCCTAAACAATTCCACCTGACGGCTTTTGCTTGAAAAATTCACAACATTCAATTTTGCCCTCCCAGAAAACAGCTTTCTTGAATGTTCCGTAATCCTAAAAGACAACGGGACTAGCAACCCGAAACCAGGATAATCTTGTTTGAAACGGGACGCATGAGCGATGAACGAACACTTTTCATGAAATGAACAACTCGTAATTATTTGGAAAAAAAAATAGGGTTTAAAATCCTTTTGTTTAATTTGCAGTAGTAAGTTCCCTCTAGTCATTTCGAAAACGAAAATGTGCTTGTCCACTGATTGGGGGTGCTCATTCACTGGGTTGGGGAACTTTTTTGTTCTCCAAAAAACTCGATACAAACGTAATTAAGTTCCTTAAATGTTTCAAAATAATTAGGGGAGAGTGGTAATGAATGGGCCACTTTTTGGTTTTGAATTTTTGTAATTTTTTCTAACACTTTGTTTTAACTCTAAATTGGTGTTTTAGTTACTTTACTTATCTGGCTATCTAAAAAAGTCATAAAAGTTGGATTAGCACCTGTCTATAATAAATTATGGTAGAAAATAAAAATTTTGAAATTTGGCCCATTCAACCCCACCTATGGGGTTGAATGGGCCATCGAAGGTAATGAATGGGCCACTAAATGAATTCAATGAAAACATGTGGATTTAATCTTTTAGTTGTTGAATATGACAAAATAAATGTGGCACTTAACATGATGATACAAAATCATACTGATTTAAAATTATATAAACATCAAAACTGATGCAATTAAAATAAAACTGATGCATACCAATTGTAGCAGAAAAATGTCTAAATAATGAGATTGTTAGAAATAAATAACATCAAATATGTATAAAAAAATAACAGATAATACGTACTATGATTTAACAAAATTTATATATTTCAAAAATAATATTAAAAATCACTTTCGAAAACTTCATCTTCATTTTCAAACTTGTCAAAATTCAAATTTTTTTTAAAAAACTTACTAGACATCGGGAATAAGAAATATCTAACTTAAGTTACCAAGAAAGAAAATGAAATTGTACTGTGAGGAATATAATATGAAGGAGAGAGGGGGTCTTTTTCAAGCCACGCACTGCGACCAGAGGTCTATTATACTAAGGAATATAATATAGATCTGTAAATTATATTTAGAAGTTACTACAAACCTATTTTGACGACAGTAATCTTTATCTATGACAGTCAGTTGTGTTTCATATTAATGCGAAAATCCAAAGAAAAGGAAGAAAAACAATATTTAGGTGGCCCATTCATTACCATGACATAGTGGCCCATTCAGCTCCACCTATACTTTTGGAATACATTTAGGTTTTTTGAGTACATTGAATTTAAATAACATCAAAATACATCTTAAAATTAGTTTATAGATATGGAAAGACTAATTTATACATATGTATGCAGTGAAATACTTGGTACATTTTAGCTAGAAAATGCTTTTCTAAAAAGGGAAAAACTTACTTTTCAGTCAGATTTTTGACCATGCCACTCTAGTTTGAAAATGGCTCAGCGCAAACGAATGAAAATTGGATGAGTTTAGTAGAACAAATAGCTACATCTGTTGATGGCATCAAAAAAAAAAAAAAAAAAAAAAAAAAAAATCATGCAAATACTTTTTCATATTTTGTTAGTGGCCCATTCATCACCATGGCCCATTCATTACCACTCTCCCCTACATGTAACAGCTAAATTGCTTACATTGTCATGGGTCAAGTACCAGTTTTGAATTTTTAAAAATGAAATTACACTTAAGTGGTCATTCACCTCTCGGTCTACCCTAATTGGGGATAAATTTAAAGCTTCCGGGGAATTAACTATTCAACGGAAGTTAGATGATGTGTTATAATTTTTTATGACGATAACACAGGCCTACAAAAAAAAAATTTTTTTTTTTTTTTGGTGCCTAGGATTTTTGAGCAGATTTTAACTACATTTTTATTGCTAAATCTGAATATGCAAGCAGTTTTTCTGCATCAGCTCTAGATTTTTAGATAAGTTCACTTATCTGTCAATGCTTTTTTCTATGTAATAAGCTCAAGTATGAGTGTTATAAAATTTATACAGGGACATATTCTTGTATATTTTCTTTATTGTATGTCTTATTTTGAAACCAATTAAATTTAAAATAATAATATTTATGAAATAACTAATTATTATTTAAAAAAATAATTATTTTTTTAATTTATCTAAATGTGTAAAAATGAATATATGTATATTTGTTTGTTCCTTATACAAATCCACAGTTTTCGTCGGATTTTCATAAAACTTGGCACAGAGGTTTCTTGGTGCACTAGAATTCACATAGGCGGGGTTTTTAAATTTTTAAAAACTCCAAAAAGCTCAAAATTCAAATTTTTCGTCTCAAAATGGCCATTTTCTTTCAATTTTGAATAGATAGAGTAATAGTCTTTAAGAATACAAATTGAAAACACTTAACACATTTTAAATACGAATATTTTCCGACAAAGATTATAATTAACAATAAATTATCAATTCAAGGCTCACCTTTTTCATTTTAGCATGAAATAAGTTAAAAACAATTACTGTTACAATTATTTTCATTCAACACTATTTGAACCACTATGTTGTATTAATAAGCACCTGGGCAACGCCGGGTAATAACCTTAGTTTATTATAAAAAGAAGACTAACAATATAAGATAAAAAATATAACTGACTGGGGTTGACCTTGTTTCTTGTGCATCTTGGATAGCAGAGACAAAACGCAATACTGGGTTAGAAAAGAGTGGCTTAGGACAGCAAACAAGGATGTTTAGGAAAAGAATAGCATCAATGATCCTTTAGTTCCAAGAGAGAAGATCATCTTTCCACCACCGCATATCAAGCTGGGTCTAATGAAGCAGTTTGTAAAGGCTCTTGATAAGAATGGATCATGCTTTACATATATAGGGGTAAAAATGCCTCAGCTGAGTATGGAAAAAATTAAAGCAGGAATATTCGATGGCCCACAAATAAGACAGTTGATTAAAGACCCTGGCTTCATAAATTCAATGATTGAGATTGAACAAAAAGCCTGGAATTCATTTGTTTCAGTTGTCCAAAATTTATTGGGTAAACATAAAGCTGAAAACTATGTTGAATTAGTCAATGAGATGCTGAATAATTTCAGATCACTTGGGTGTAACATTTACACAACCACTTAGACCATTTTCCTGATAATTTAGGAGACATTAGTATGGTGAAAGATTTCACCAAAATATAAAATGCATGGGGGATCGCTATCGAGGAAGATGGGATACTCACTTGATGGCAAATTATTGCTGAATTTTAAAACGCGGAATTGTTCTAAAATACGCCCAAGAATGTCATGCAAAAGAAGTTTCCGAACTGTTCAGTGAGTAACTGGTTTAAATGAGGACTTTTTCTGTTTTCTTTTGTATATAATAAATAATATCTGTGTAATATAATAAAAAATAATTGTTTAATTTGATTTTTTTAAACCATGGTTTTTCTTTTCAAATAGTGTTATGTACAATTCATTAAAATGCTCTAATATCTTAAAAATTCGAGATGATAGGCAAAAACTAATTGCATATTTGAATTCACGGCGTCAAATTCATAAGTAATCATCTCCAAAATCTTCGGCACCAAAACCACTGAACATGCACAATAGGGTGGTCACAAGTAACATGGGGAAAAATTTTTTTCAACTAATCTTTTGCGGCACCCCCCTAAAATGTGCCAGTGGGCTAGAAAATGAGATTTGCAAAGTTTTACCTTAATCAGATAATATTAACACGTGCCGCAAAGAGGGTAAAGTTAAGAAAAACAGCGATTTTTAGCCAAAAATTGTAGTTTTTACTCTGTAAAAGCAAAACTACTGATCCTAGAAGCTTATTTTGGTCTCATTTTGTAGGAAATTTTATTTTCTTTAAGTCTAATCTTATTTAAAGTTTCGAAAAAAATGATTAAATATTTTTCAGAATTTTCACAAGTCAGGCTGCAACGCAAATCCTCGAAATTGCAAGTAACATGAGGAAATTTTTTTTTTTTCAACTAATCTTTTGAGGCAACTCCCTAAAATGTGCCAATAGACTAGAAAATGAGATTTGAAAAGTTTTAGCTTAATCGGATAATATTAACACGTACCTCAAAGTGGGTGAAGTTACGAAAAACAGTGAATTTTTAGCCAAAAATCGTAGTTTTTCCTCTGTAAAACTAAAACTACTCATCTTAGAAACTTTATTTTGGTCTCATTTTGTAGGAAATTTTATTCTCGTTAAGTGCTATCCCATTCATTTTTGCTATCATGTCCAAAGTATTTTTTTGGCATTTTTCAGGTTAAATCGTAGAGTATATATCAAAAATAAGAAATTTTCATGCAAAAACCTAAAAGCATTACAATATTCAAATTCATTTATTTGCTTATTGTTAGATTTACTTTGGCAATTAAAAAAGGGGTATTTTCGCGCTACTTTAGAAATAAATTAAACAAATTTCTGTTAAAATAGAGGAATTAAGGGGTTAAGACGGAAAGCAAAGAGTTAAAATGACAATAAAAGCTTTAATGCACCTTTATACTTATACTGTTAAATTATATAACATCATTTTATTACTCTTTACATACAAATTAAGTTGCTGATAGCTTGAATGGGATACCTTTTGATAAATGAGGAAACTGTGCCTGCAAAAAGACAGTAAATAGTTTAATGATGTTTCATGACACAGCTGAAAGAGGTGTAAAATTAATTGCAGGCTTCAGTTCTTGACGAAAGACAAAGAGCAACGGTAGCTTTTATTACAAGTTAATGCTGTATGCTAAATGCAAGCACAGTTTCCTCATTTATCAAAAGGTATCCCATTCAAGCCATCAGCAACTTAATTTGTATGTAAAGAGTAGTAAAATGATGTTATATAGTTTAACAGTATAAAGGTGCATTAAAGCTTTTGTTGTCATTTTAACTCTTTGTTTTCCGTCTTAACCCCTTAATTTCTCTATTTTAACACAGAAATTTGTTTCATTTACTTCTAAAGTACCGCGAAAATACCCATTTTTTAATTGACAAAGTAAATTCAACAATAACCAATTACATGTAATTGAATATTGAAATGCTTTTAGGTTTTTCATGAAAATTTCTTATTTTTGATACACTCTACGATTTAACCTGAAAAGTGCCAAATAAATACTTTGGACATGATAGCAAAAATGAATGGGAAAGCACTTAATGAGAATGAAATTTCCTACAAAATGAGACCAAGATAAAGTTTCTAAGATTAATAGTTTTGGTTTTACAGAGAAAAACTACGATTTTTGGCTAAAAATCGCTGTTTTTCGTAACTTTACCCACTTTGAGGCACGTGTTAATATTATCCGATTAAGCTAAAACTTTTCAAATCTCATTTTCTAGTCTATTGGCACATTTTAGGGGGGTGCCTCAAAATATTAGTTGAAAAAAAAATTTTCCCATGTTACTTGCAATTTCGAGGATTTGCGTTGCAGCCTGACTTGTGAAAATTCTGAAAAATATTTAATCATTTTTTTCGAAACTTTAAATAAGATTAGACTTAAAGAAAGTAAAATTTCCTGCAAAATGAGACCAAAATAAAGCTTCTAGGATCAGTAGTTTTGGTTTTACAGAGTTAAAAACTACAATTTTTGGCTAAAAAACGCTGTTTTTCTTAACTTTACCCTCCTTGCGGCACGTGTTAATATTATCCGATTAAGCTAAAACTTTGCAAATCTCATTTTCTAGCCCATTGGCACATTTTAGGGGGGTGCCGCAAAAGAAATTCGAAAATTGATTTTTTGTGACCACCCTAATGCACAATCTAAACACCAAAAACTTTAACTCAAAACACGTACACAACTGTCTCCTTTTCTTAAAACAAAAGTATCGTCCCAAGGAATTAATTCTGAACAGAAGATTGATTTTTGCAGAAAGTAATTTTTCGAACATTTTTATAACTCCTGGTAATAAGGACTTGAAAGATTGAAATGTCGTGCAAAATTTTAAAAATTGAATAACATATTTCATTTCAAGATTCTGTTTCATTTATAGGGAGTATAGGGAAATAATCAGCAACTGATTTTTTTCATTTTGTTTATCTGTATTTTACAGGATAATAAGAATGTCATTTACGCTTAAAAATTTGGGAGAACTTTTATGGCTCAGCATCAGGTTTTTGGGGGGTTAAAATGAAACAAAAAATGCAAAAACCAAACTTTTTTTTTTTTGAAAATGTGTGGACGGAAGTGGATACTGCTAATTAATTTTAGAAAAACGCTTTAGAGCCTTATTTTTTCATTAAAATTGTAGTGTATTCATTGACAGAGGGATGATGTTCATTCACTCATCGCTCTGCCCTCTACCACAGAATAAAAAGGTTTAAATTTGGCATTTGCCATTTGCCATGTCCCTGTACCTTTACTGGCCCTTATCGGTTGAGAAAGTATTATTGCTCTTAAAATTCCATCTGAGCCACTTTCACCACAACGCGAAAAAATAAATGCCCTCAAAAAATCTATTCTTTTAAATAAGTTGAGCTTAAAATCAACATAGTTTTTTAAAAACTTACTCGAGCAAAAAAAAAAGAAGAAAAGAGTAAAAATGAATGTATGCTTCATATATTGCGAATAACGTATTCTGTAAGAAAATTACAAACGCACATTACTTCTTTATTTTCATTGAGAATGCTGTTTATCTAATACCTATTTATTAATAAAAGTAAAGTTGGTTAAAAATACATGGATAAGTTGGATTAGACAAGAAAAGCTTGCACTGATTCAAAGAAAATAGAATACCTCTGTATTCCAAAATATTTTTTGTAGCTTTAGGTATTAAAGAAAGAAATGCAACGTTAAAAAAGTCGAGAGCAACACAATATCGTATTTTCAAATTTCTTCAGTTTCATATAGTATCCACATTCAAATATATTAGGCATGTTTTGATCAATCTTAAGTAGTAAACTTGAAAATAGACAGAAACAAACAGTAAATAAATAAAATAAAAATGAAATGAAACAGCAATTTTCCAAATTTACATTTTCCAGACCAACTTCATGAAAGAATATCGGTAAGCATTTTATTTGTAAAAATCTATTCTTAAAGCAACAATAACAAACTTTAATAAAAAAAACTGTCAGTTTCGAATTAGAATTACTTATTCAAATCTTTATCAGCTAAAAATAATGGAAATGTTTGCATTTTTCCCTTGTTGAGTTTTTTTTTTTCAAAGCAACTCAATTATGACGTCATAACTTTCCATTTTGAAAACGAGGGAGCCATTTTGAGATCAATTTGCGGCTAAATTGGTGGTAATTCAAATACGTTAGCTTTTTTTTCTTATCTTTTGTTTTTTGTTTTTTTTTTTTTTTTAAATGAAATTAGCTTTCAAAAGAAAGGTGGTACAAGATTTTCTTCTTTTTACTGGGTTAAAAACTATTTTAGAACTGTTTTTGTTTCTCTTGCTTTTTTTTTAATTTTCAGCAATTACGTTAATAATATCTTGCTTACACTGTTAAGTATTACTTTTCACAAAGACTTCACTTTTCCAAATAAAAGGTGTTTCAGTTTGTCTTCAGAGTTTTTAAGCTTAAAATGGACTCACAAAACAACGCAGAAGAAGTAACCTAGGTCATTGCTTGAATGTTCAAATACAGGTGTAATTTGCCTCCCCCCAATTTATGCATTCAATTTGACAAACAATTAATTTAAAGAAAGAAGCCAAAAGTACTTTTAATGACGAAAATGGGATTTTTTTCAAAAATTCTTTTAGATCACCAAATGGACCAAGTGACTGGAAAATATTCCAATTCTCTTCTTAGGTACAACACTGACCTACTTCCCCACGGTGTACCCTGGTCAACGTTTTAAATCGTAAAATGGTTCGCACGTCCTGTCTGTCTACTCGACGTCTCTTTAGGGAATTTAAAATCAACTAATTCAGCTGATATAGATCTGGCCATTATTTTTGTATAGTGTGGAAAAAACGTAGTCTTGTGACTGCTTTAATTTCAACAGCAAACTCCAGAGAAAAACATAAAATCTTGTTGTCAAAAGAATAACTATATGCTAAGTGATATTTTCAAGAAATAAAAAAGAGGGGTTAAAAAAGTGAAATACGTTGTAGATTTTGGGTGTGTGTGTGCAATGCAGATGGAAGCTTTAAATTTTTTTTTTTTTGGAATGAGTACAAAACAATTTTTAATAACTTCTAACAGGTTTTTAAAAATTTTCCTTAATTTATGTAAAAAAATAAACAAAATATTGTTATCGACAAAATATGATATAATGGTCTTCAAATTTTGTCTATTACTGAAGCCATGGTACTCACTATATTAAAGAACTGATCATCCAGATTCAAATAAAACGAGCTGTATAGCTAACAGAACTATTTCCCTGTCTTTTCTTTTGATTTGGCAAATGTGACAGAATCCATTTCACTGGTTTAAATAAATAAAAGGAATAATAAACAAATGAATAAAAAAATATTTTAGAAAATCTAAAGCATCTGTATCAACTGTCTATTTGCAACCCCTGAGCTCGAATACGCTACCCTGTGGTGATTTATTTACAGAACTACAGATAAAGGCAAAACATTGCGTTTCACGTGAATGGAGGCAGTGAAATGTTTTCATATTCCGAGTCGAGGGAATTATGGTATTGTGGATTATCATATTCTAAATGAGTTTCATTACTTTGAAATGTATAGTTAAAAATAACTGGCAAGTTTAAAATGGAATTCTAAATTGTTACTAAGCCTTTACTCTGACATTCCTTATAGAACAGCTCTTTTTCAGCATTTTACAGAGTACTGTCGACCCCGCTTAAACGAATACCGTCAGTTCCAAGAAATATTATTCTATTAACCCATTAATGCCTGACATTTTTTTTCCAAAGATATTTTGTATACTGGTTACATACACTGTTTATTGGACAGGAAAAATAATTTAAAAAATATCATGTAAAAATAATGTATTTATTAAGGAAAGAAAAATCGTCCCTTAGAAGTTAGGATATACCCCAGAGGGTACATACTTTTTTTACAAAATTTTTTTTCTGCCTACGATATAATATTTAAAGAGACATTTCATAAGAAGAAATAGAATCAGCAATGAACATAAACTGGGAAGCTGGGAATCACTTTGAAAACTTAGCTTTTTTCCTGTGATTGTGAACGATGTTATTTTTGATGAAGATCATATTCAAACTGCTACAGAACACACTTTACAATGGTTATGTGCTGCAATCTGTTAATAACGAATCGAAACAATACTAAGGTACTCATTGAACGCTATTATTTGGTTGAAATGTTCATTCTGGGGAAATTCAGACCTTTTTTTGGACCGTCCATAAAAAGGGACGCTAGGCATTGATGAATTAAGCAAGGTATTTGTTTAAGCGGGGATCTTTAACATTGCGTCTATGGCATGGGGAATATTCGGTTCTGGAATATTTTATTCGTATAAGCGGGGTATTCGTTTATCCGTTACTCGATTAAGCAGGGACAACAGTACCAACACAGTGCATTATTAGGATAGCTTATACAGTAGTTTTCCGAGCAATTACCTTTTTTAGATGCAACTGCAGAAACCCTGAAATTACCTTTTGTAGCATATTTTGATTGAATAAAAATGAAGGGGGGAAAAAACAAGAAAAAATGGAATGAGATACTGTGTGATTTGTCTGCATTAAGTTGAAATGCTTAGTGATACTTTTTGATTTCTCATTGCGTTTTACATGAGCCAGAATATCTAACAGGCTTAAAAAAGTCATTTCAAAAGAATAAAGACCCAAGAAACTCATAAATACGAACAATTTTACCGTTATTCATTAAGCATGCGTTTGTTTTATTTTCATCTCCGCCATTAGACAGTGGCCGTAGCTAGAGTTTTTTAGAGTTGCGAATCTTAATCTGAGTAGACTGTGAAGGAGAATTGTGATTGCACGTTTTCAAATAAAATATTCAGCCCTCGTTCAATCCTTTCATACTATTACTAATCTGTTCTTCCTGACTTTAAACATCTACCTATGTAGCACGAAATGCTCTGTGAAAAGTTCATTTATTTTTGCAGGCATACTATTCATGTTGTACATTCATTTGCTTTTACCACAGAGACGAACTTCATCTTCGAAGGAAATTACGTTCTTCCAATGCGATAAATTTGAATAACAATGATGTTCTTAGCGCTATTTTTATTCACTTTTAGAATACCGAAAATGCCGACTGTTTTCCTTCAATTAGGGACGTCTAGGCACCTTAAGTATATATCTGTTACCCTTAAAGTATGAAATCCGTTATTTTATAGAATACCTAGTTATCCCATGAAATAACTGATCGTGTCCGTTAAAGTGTAAAACCCTCTTGCATTTAATGGTTTAACTAGTTATTTCATGTAATAACGATCTGCAGCCTGTTAAAGTAGAAAATAATTTATATCATATATCTCGCTTTTTAGTATATGGTACATTTACGTTTCATTTCACAACATAGAAAATAGCGAAAAAAACAACGTTATTTTCGGATTAAAATAAAAGTAATTTTTGAATTACGGCAAAAATAACAAAGCATTAAACAATGAGAATAATTTTTCGCTATACTCTCAAAATGTCTAAGGGCTGAATTCAAGTGAAACACCATTGCAATCGTTTCGAGGCGATCGGCAATCGCTACTGGAAGTCGAATTACGATAGAATAGCATCTCGTAGCGATTGTAACGTTTCACTTGAATCCAAATTTGGGAATTTGCGATTGCATTGGGGAGTTGCGATCGTCCGTGTTCCTTTTCATTTTGATTGTCTATTATTAGTTTATTTATGGAATACCTAGTTAATTCATTTCAGATAAATTGTTTATTTTACAATTTAACTGTCTCTCATTAGTTAATTTATAGAATACCTCGTGTGTGGTATTTCATAGAATAACTAGTCAAAGTGTCGAATTGTTAATATATTGCACACTTTAATGGACACGATCAGTTCTTTTACGGAATAACTAGGTATTCTATGAAATAACTGCATTATATACTTTAGTGGTAACATATCGGCTGAATTTTCTCTTTTCAACTGATAGGGTTAGTTTTTTTTCAATCAAAGGCCTTCAGATTGAGGCAAGCCAATGCTGCCAGAGCTAAGTAATAGGCTATTTCTTTTTAAAATCGTCTGCTTTTTCAAGTCGACGGATTTTTGCTTGATACATTCCTACGCTTTTTTTACCAATGTAATTCCATGATGAGTGTGTTTCTGCGAGAAATTCAATTTGAATCGTGTTCTAATTATTACTATAAACAATTCTTGGAATTTCAACCTTAGCTTTCAAAACAAAAACTTGGTGTTTCTTCCAACTTTTAGAAGAGCTGAGAGCCAACGCGTATGGGTTTAAAGAACATAAGAGGTAATCATTTCATTTTACTTGCCTGGAATGATGATTGATTGATGAGTGATGGTATTTCTACCTTATGATGATGATTACCCTTTCTTGGGTGTTGATAAATAATCGACGGACCATTGAATAATTTTAAGTTGTTTATTTCTGATACTGATGACACCGCTGATTAGTGGGTGTTCATCTGACAACGTTCCTGTACGAAGTGAGTTGATTTTACAGTTGGCCGCTAGGCGGCGTTGTAACGCATCTGGAATACGTCAGTGGTCTGAACATTGCCAATTTTGATGAAGGCAGAGATTGATTTTTTGTATGATCTCACCATAATCGTGTGCTTTTCTTACCAAGTTCTTTTTATTCAATATTTGTTGAATTAATAACGTTTTAGAAAAAAAAAAGTTTGTGTGTGGATTTAGAAGGTCCAAATTTGGTCGGTATAACAAAGTTAATGCCTGATGTACGCGTTTCGAATTCTCCTGTAGAATATCGAGTTTCGGGCATTGTTTCGTTTCGTGCGTTTCAACCAAGTTCTTAGAATTAAATTCCTAACTTTTTCTTCTTATGATTATCTCCAAAAATGTTAAATTTACTTTTATCTGCAAATACGCCGCTATTCTAAAACATTTTGGCCTATTTATCATTTATTTTGTGAAGAAAAGATAAGTTTCATGTTATTCATACAGTGAACTCTCACTTATACGCCGCCTCATTTATGCGCCTTTTTCACTTATGCGACGATTTTAAATGGTCCCAGCACATTCCATAGCAAAATAATGATAGTATGATTCGTTTATGCATCGCTCTAAAGATGAATATTTCACTTATGTGCCGAATTTTCCGTAAAATGTACGAAAATTTATTTATTTTCTGTAAAAAAAGGGAATTTTTCTTCACTTTCCTCTTTAATCCATGCGGAAAAAATGCCTTCTGTGAGCAATAAAGGCGAATGATTAGAGCTCGGAGAGGGACAATTATCTATTATGGATCATTTACTTATGATTTCTTTTGATGTCAAATCTCTTTTCACCAACGTACCTGTTATTGAAGCTTTGCAATGTCTGAAAAACAGACTCCGTGAATTTCACCACACTGACCGCGAGATTATTGAACTTGTGAATTTGACTGAAACTTGCCTTAAACACACTACCTTTGTCTTTGGGGGTACATTCTATCAACAAATCGAAGGGCTTGCTATGGGTAACCCCTTAAGTCCTGTCTTAAGTGAATTGTATATGGATTATTTTCAACAAAAACTCTTTCAATTATTTGATTTTCCACTTTGGCTCAGATACGTCGACGATACCTTTACCCTTTTGGACGGCACAGCGGAAATAATTCCTGTGGTTATTGATTTAATGAACTCCATTGATCCCAACATCCAGTTTACTGCCGAACTTGAAAGTAATAATCCTTTGCCCTTTTTGGACGTACTCATTTCAAAAAACAATAACCAATTTTCCACTACCGTTTACCGAAAACCATTTGTTGTTTGTCTTCCTCCACATTCTCGCTCCTGTCATCCCATAAAACAAAAAATGTCTGCTTTTTACACGTTTGTTAACCGCGCTATTAATATATGTTCCGACAAATTACTTCTCAATGATGAACTTAATTTCGTAAGGAGTGTGGCCGTTGACAGAGGTTATTCTTATCAAATCATTGACAATGCTTATAATAAACTTTAGAACCGCAGTGCATCCCATAAAAAACCCAGTGTTCCTTCTACTAATTTCGTTGTCCATTTTATTCAAAAATCTCTCCTCGCATTTCCAGAATACTCAGCAAGTTCGATTTTCATGTCATTTACAGACCCATCAACAAACGAACTTTTTCAAGTTAAAAGACCCCATCCAACCATCTGATCAGTGGGGCATTTATCACATAAAATGTGAATGTCAAATTGGTTACGTTGGACAGACCCGAAGGGCGCTAAAATTTAGGTTAAAGGAACATGAAAATTATGTTAAAAAGAAAGAACTATCAAAATCCTCAATCGCGAAACACTGTTGGGAAATGGGCCATAGATTTGTTTTCTCCGAAGCTAAAATTATTTGCAGACCTTCAACTGTTGGCGAGTTGGATTTCTTAGAAGCCTTTCATGTTCATAAAAATTTAAGTAATATTTGTAACGAATCTTTTGCAGTTCCACACATCTCGCCAATTTTACTTCATGCTTTTAAATTTTCTGACAACGCAACGCCAAATCAGGGCTCGGCACACGCTGACACCTGATTGGCCTAGCTTTTGCTCCTTTGCTATTTAAACTCTCCCGGCACTTTGTTTCTTTCCCTTTCTTGCTTGGCACTGAAGAAGGAAGCTTTATGCTTTTGAAACATGTTTGCCAATTTTAACTTCATCTATTTGTGTTTTTAAACGTCGCTTTTTTCGGTTTTTTACTTATTATGGATCGTTTTAATGGGAACAGTTTGTAATTAGGTATGCTACAATTTTTGTTTTCTCTTTATCATTGTAGTTACGTTACAGTAATTGCCAAATCGTAGAAATATGTCCCTTGTGTATAGAAACACTCTTATCAATTCTCTCATTAGAACCTATGTTGCGTTTTAGTCCTTTAAATACTTATACGTCTCTCTCACTTATGCGCCTTTTTCTGCTGGTCCCTTGGCCAGGCGCATAAGTGAGAGTTCACTGTATTTGCACTAACAAAACATTTTCTGAGGTTAGAGTGCCCAAGCAGTCCAGCTGTTTAGAAGACCGGGCGAGCTTTTTCAGGTGAAATTGAAACACAAAATGCTTCTTTAAATTCTGCAGAAACTTTTGCAATTGCTATATCTGTGAACAAGCTTTATAATACCCTCCTCGTAAAATGTTGCCGCCAATGATTGGAAGTGAGTTGCGACATTGTCTTCTAGTTCCACGTTACTTTGGAAGCACGATGCCTTTCCAGGCCCCAAGCGGGGGTCTCCAAGCTCGGTCTAAGCCCTGCTTCAGTTCAGGGAACAGATGAAAGTCACTTGAGCTCGGTCGGACTTAATGGTGGGTGTTCAAAAATGTCCGATTGAAATTGCTGAAGGAGCCGTTGGGTTACACGAGCGCTATGAAGACAGGCATTGCCATGGATCAGAAAATTCCAGAAGCCAACGTGTTCTTTGTTTGCTTTGATATAGCTCTCTGTAAGCGTCGCAAGATTTCCGATAAGAATCTGCTGTAATTCGCACAACACTTCGCAATTCGCACTTGGCGGGAGAATCAATAGTGACAGCCAT
>JAXGGA010021345.1:0-12500 GCA_038373865.1 Uloborus plumipes | reverse complement strand
TGTGGTGGGGTTGTGTGGTGGTGTGTGGGGTGGTGGGTGGGGTTTGTTGGGGTTGTGGTGGGTGTGGTTGTGGTGGGTTGGTGTGGGTGGTTTGGGGTGTTGGTTGTGTTTGTTGGTGTGGGTGTTGGGTGGGTTTGTGGTGTGTTGTTGGGGTTGTGTGTTGTTTTGGTGGGGGTGTTGTTGTTTGTTTTGGGTGTGTTGTTGTGTGGTGGGGGGTGGGTTGGGGGGTTTGTTGGGTGGTGGGTGGTGTTGGTGTGTTGGTGGTTTGGTTTGTTTGGGTTGGGGGGGTTTGTTTGTGGTGTGTTTGTTTGGGTGTTTTTGTGTTGTGTTGTGTGTGGGTTGTGTGTGTTGTTGGGTTGTTTGGTGTGTGTTTGTGTGTGTGGTGGGGGTGGTCGTGGTGTCTGGTTGTCGTCGGTGTTTTTTTGGTGTTGTTTGTCGTTTGTTGTGTGTTTATGTTGTAGAGTGGTTGTGTGTGTCCTTAGTAAGTTGTTGTCGTCGTTCTCTGGTTGTCGTTGAGTTGTGTGGTTTGCTTCTGACAGTGTTTTGTCGTATTATTTGTGTGTGTTGTAGTATGGTGTTGTAGTAGTGTATCGGGTCTGTATAGATGGTTCTTGATGGTTGTGTGTTGTGTTTGGTTGTCAGTGTAAACAAGTAGTTAAAACACTAGGCGATAGATATGATAAAAATATATTACATATAAATAATTAATTTTAATTATATTATTCACAAATATAATTAATGATATTACATTATAAAATTAATTATTTAATATAAGTAATAATATTATAATATCTAAAATTACTTTATAACATATAAACAAATAAATCAATATAAAATTATGATAAATATAAAAAAATTTAATTTAATAGATTATTAAATAATTTTATAAATATATATCAATTAATAATATCTTAAATAAAAAATTTAATAATACATAAACTATATTAATCATCTTTTATGAATTTTAATATATAAACAAAAAAATAAAAAATTTAATTAATATAATTAAATAATATATTAAAAAAAATATTTTAAAAATTTTAAAATAATTAAAATATAAATAATAAATAATTATTATTTAAAAAAATAATTAAATTAAAAAAATAAAATATTTTTCTTAATAAAAATAAACCAAAATATAATTAAAAATTAAATAATTTAAAATATTCAATCAAAAATCAAAAAAACATTTTTATAAATATAAAAAAATAAATTAAAAAAAAATTTAAATTATTACATAAATTTAAATAAATAAAAATTAATTATAAAACAAATAAAAATAAAATAAATATAATCATATAATATAATATAAAATAATAACAAAAAAAATATATTAAAAAAATAAAAAATTATATAAAATTTATTATATAAGGTGTTTAAGCTAATAATTTCTCTTACTTGAGCAAACGTGTATTTCAAATTAAAGACCATTACTGAGAATTAACCCTTTTTTTTAGTATTTATTAAGGTTCATGAAGATATAAAATCAAAAATTTTAGCTGCTAAACAACAGATAGGCCCTCAAACATTTGCTTAATAATCACATAAGCCTTTAAGGAACTTTCTTTCAGTTTTTTTTTTTGTACCCTTTCTAAAATTTTAAAAACAAAGGTAAAATTTTATGCTTACAGCAAATGGCGTATGGACTTCCTACAAACAATATTTTTTTTGATCATTTTTTTCACCACATTTCGTTATTTGTTATCAAATTTAAATAAAAGACAAAAGTTGAAGCTGCGAAACACGTCTTTACAGTTAATTACTCTTTTTATCTGTTAAATTAAACATCAGTTCAGATATTTAAATTTAAAAAATGCGTGTTTATTGTCTGTTTTTTTAAATTCAATTTCAAAGCAGGCGGTAAAATTAAGTTTAAAATCAACCGGAAATAGTTAACCGGTTAACAGAATACTGTAATAGCTCTCAAAAAATTCCACGTGTTTTTTTTTTTTTTTTAGGTAGAAAGAAAAATACAGGGTTGTCCAAATTAAACTTCCCCAACTAAAAGGTCTGTGCAGGATGTTCTATGGGTCATAATGTGATGAAATTTTGAAAACAGACACTTCAGACCATGCGCTTAAGAATTATTAAAGAAAAAAAATACTACAAAAAGTTGACGATAGGAGGCGCTGCAGATTAACAAAGCATTTTACGGATGCTCTATATGTGTGCCGTATTTCTCCACAACTCTTTCCATTCGAAAAGCAGTGTGTTCTACAGCTGAACGCAATAAGTCCACACTAATTCCTCGAACATGACCATTAATTGCGTCTTTAAGATGTGCCAAGGTTTTGGGGTGTTATTTTATTTTTAAAGATGACTTCAAGAGAGTACGAAACTTACTCTGTTACAAGAAGACGGTATCAAGACTCCCCCCCCCATGTTCACAGCATTTGTAATTCCTGAACTTCAACAACTTGGCCAATACTAGTTACGGATTCCGGGCTGTTGTGCCGTGGTCTGAATGGCTTTAATCCATACGTTTCGATCGCAACTGCGGCGGTCATCTTTAGTGGGTGTCGTTGATTAATTTGGCGACTGATGCGAAATTTCGAACTGCTGCAAGATTTTAAATTGAAAACGCAGCGCCCTCTACCTTCCGGCTCGGGATTGACAGATGACTGGATGCCAAAGCTTGTTAACTTTTACTTCTTCCTCCTTCTTGTTAAAATTATTTGGGTGTTTGAAAATTTCAATGGCCTCTCTATGCAATCTGGGGAAAAAATTTGAAGTCCGTGAAATTATTTTGGCCTCTTTGAATTTTATATCATGGATTCCATTACTGAAAGTGTGCTCCGCGATCGCCGACTTTTCAGTCTGACCCAGCCGGCAATTTCTCTGATGCTCTTTGATTCTTGTATTAACACTCCGTTTTGCCGTCCCGATATAAACTAACCCACAGGAACAGGGGATCTTATAAACTCCTGCGGCGGACAACGGATCTCTAGCATCTTTTACTGAACGCAGCAGGTCGCTGACTCTATTGGAGGGCTTAAAAACCGTTTTAACCGTTCGGCGATCGCGGAGCACACTTTCAGTAATGGAATCCATGATATAAAATTCAAAGAGGCCAAAATAATTTCACGGACTTCAATTTTTTTCCCCAGATTGCATAGAGAGGCCATTGAAATTTTCAAACACCCTAACAATTTTAACAAGAAGGAGGAAGAAGTAAAAGTTAACAAGCTTTGGCATCCAGTCATCTGTCAATCCCGAGCCGGAAGGTAGAGGGCGCTGCGTTTTTAATTTAAAATCTTGCAGCAGTTAGAAATTTCGCATCAGTCGCCAAATTAATCAACGACACCCACTGAAGATGACCGCCGCAGTTGCGATCGAAACGTATGGATTAAAGCCATTCAGACCACGGCACAACAGCCCGGAATCCGTAACTAGTATTTACTCCGGCCGTGAAAGCCTTCATTCTTACATTAAACTTGGCCGATATTTAAGCAGGACACGATATTTATGCAGGATGGTGCACCTCCTCATATTCTTCGTAGCGTTCAACAGATGTGACGGGCAACTTTAACCGATGCACGTGTGATCAGCCGCTGCGACTTTTGGTTATGGGGATTCTTCAAGGATCGGGTCTATCAAGAACACCACACAACCTTGGCACATCTTAAAGACGCAATCAATGGTCATGTTCGTGGAATTATTGTGGACTTATTCCGTTCAGCTGTAGAACAAACTGCTTTACGAATGGAAAGAGTTGTAGAGAACCACGGCACACATATGAAACATCTGTAGTCTTGTTAATCTGCAGCGCCACCTATTGGCAACTTTTTGTACTATTTTTTTTTTCTATAATAAATCTCAAGCGCATGGTCTGAAGTGTCTGTTTTCAAAATTGCATCACATTATGACCCATACAACGTCTTGAAGAGGCCTCTGAGTTGGAGAAGTTTAATTTGGACAACCCTGTAGTTAAGCATACAAATCATTGCTAGCTTTCTAGAAATATATTTTCAATGAATGCGTGCTTTAAATTGATCCGAGGGGGTTTTAAGAGCCCCGAGTAATTTTAAACCACCAACTTTTCAGTTAACTGCCGAAAGGGCTGGCCAATTGCACCAAAATCATTTAACTTTGAAGTTAGCTCATTCCCTTAGCCCAGTGGTTCCCAACCTTTTCCACGTCGCGACCCCTTTTTAACCAACCAACCAACCCGCGACCTCATATGTCTCCCCCCTATACATGTGTAAATATATGTTTGTGAGTGTGCGCATGTAGAAATGTAGTTTATTTTGCGTGAAAACTCAATGTGCTTAGACATAGCATTTATTCTTAGTGGGTAACACACGATCATTGTAGAAGTGGGTTGTTGGGCAGCCGAACGTATTAATTATACGAGGGTGGGGTTCGGCTTCGGAGGAGGAAGGGTCATTATTAGCAAATGGACAAACAAATCCGGACAATTTCATTACATAAGCCGACGAAGATAATAATAATATGGACCAATAATTTTAAGTGTAGCAATACCAAAGATACTCTCCCGAAAATTCCGAAATTGAAGTTGAAAAACAACATTTCAGGCGAATTTAAATGATGGGGACAGGAGCATTAGTAAAAGTTTCGAAATTTAAGCCTTTAACCCTTTGATGGTTATGAACGAGTTCAGCTCGCAATCGAATCGTACTTCATAATGCGCGCAAACGAGTTCCGCTCGGGAGCAAGATTTTGACCGAAATGGTTAGTAACGAGCACTACTCGCGTAATGAAATTTTTCCCCAATGCGCGCTGACGAGCTGACTTCGTTCGCCATTATTATTCTGAACTGATGTACTGTACTATAAATGCTTTAAGAAATTTTTAAAACGCGCGAGGCGAGCTATCTACGGCATCGCCAGAGAAAGGTGACATTTTCGGAAGAACGGCGGGGGAAAACAGCTGCCACTTTTGACTACTGTTTACTCCTAATGCTGCGCGAATTAAGTAAACGGAAACTGCTCATTTCCATAACCGTCAAAGGGTTAAATACACAATAGTGAACTATTTTAGATGACGGAGGTGTTGTTCAAAGAGTCTCTCCAGCACATCTTTAATTATGTGGAGGGGGACAGCTGACCATGGATTTACTTTTCTAAAATACCAATTGCTGGCGAGTTTGGATAGAATTAAGGGTCAGCAATTAGTTCAGGACTCTTCCCGGGAAAATTCTCAAAAATAACTCCTAAGAATGCAATTACTTTGATGTCTTTACGTCTTTGATGATATCAGAGTAAGAATTAGTAGCGTACATTGATTTAGGTGCGTCTCCCTAAGCAAGGTTGGGAGCCCTCCGCCCCCCTTATTAAACAACAAAAAGATTTTTTTTTATGTGTAGCTCATATTGCTATTTATCTGAATCGTGCACCCTCAAACCTCGTGCCCCCCCCCCCCCCTCTGCTTAAGAGGGGCTGCTGTTTACGCCACTGGTTGTATACAGATCTCACGGGAATTATTCGAAATTGCTCCAAAACGGAATTTTATCAGATTGTAGAAAATGTAATGGGGGGGGGGGGGCTATGTTTCAAGGAAACTAGAAGAGATTGAAGTACTTAAACCAAACTTTTAGCTACACAGCCCCATATCGTCCTTCTGGGTTTACTACTGCACCGCTTAAGTATTAATGCTAGTCAAAAGTGCTTCTATTTTTCCCCCAACACATATTAGTTTTTTAAATTGTAATTAAAAAAAATGCCACTCAATGGATAATATCGCGATCCATTTGGGGTCGCAACCCACAGGTTGGGAACCACTGCCTTAGCCAAAGTGCGATAAGAAGCACAGTTTCAATAACGATTTATTATCCTTAAATTAAAGAATTTAAAAACGGTTATTTATTTTTTAACCCATTACCCGCTGGTGTTGCGTTGACGCAACGGTCATTATAAAAAATCATAAAAAATTCGCTATTTAACTAATTTTTATACCGATTTCAGTTTAAGGTTTAAGAACAACCATAGAAACATGTTAAGTAAAAAAATTGCCTCAAACATTTTATTCTATATGTAATAAAAATTGTGGTTCTAACATGCTTTTTTTTGCTCAAATTTGTGATCTATTTTTCTATCAAAACACTTAGAAAAGAAAAAAAGTTTGGGTTTGTATGTGAAATACTCTTAGTCAAGGTCACTTTTATAAAAAAAAATCCACTCAGAATTGATTCTGTGTCGGAGGGAAGGAACGCAAAAGCAGGTGTTGCGTGAGCGCATCGTCAGCGAAAAAGGGGTAGTCAGATCTTTGGTCAAACTGCCTGTCTCAACTGCTTTTTCGAAAGGCATACGCGCATTTCTATTCTGCGCGTTTTGACTTTTTTTTTGTCTCCGCCTTTTGAAAATGCCCAGAACAAGATATCTTAGTTTAAGAAGCATTCAAACATGTTTTTGAACAAAAAAATTAAAAAAAAAAAAAACTCTGATGTGATGATGATGATTCGAGGTTCTACTTACGGTAGAATTGAGCCCCGTAAAGAACGTTTTTTGCTACTCCAGAATTCAGACGAAAAAGGTTCCTGTTCCTCAGCTTTGCATCATTGAGCAATACAGGCCCGTCATTTAGGGGGGGGGGCAGAGGGGTCAATTGGCCCCCCTGGCTTTGAGAAATCAATGTATTTACATATAAGTGAGCGTGGTTTTTGATGTTTTTCGGTGAAATTGCATTGTGTTTGGACCCTTTGCCCCCCCCCCCTGGAAAAAGTTGAAGTGACGTCCCTGGAGCAATATAACATGGAAATGGGTAATGTTGATTAGTGAAATAATTTAGTTTCAAATTATAGAATTAGAGTCCGAGAGAAAAAATGTCGGCCAATATTTTCAAATTATATCTATGATGCACAAACAAATGCTCGGAAACTTTCAAGAATGTCTGAAGAAGGAAATAGAAAGTCACTGTTGGGGTTTTAGACGAGAGGTTGCACTTAATTTTTGCAGCCCCCCCCCCCCCCCTCTTGATAATAATACACAGAAGAAAAGTTCAGCTACAGGACCGTCAAGCAAATTCAGCTTTTCAATGCCAGTATCTGGGGGGCATTTTACAGCAAGATTTACAAATAACAAAAAGGTACGGTGCAAGTATTTCTATTGTGTTGTTTCTGAAACCACTCGGGTACCCGAGCCCGAGTAGACAGATCTTCCTGATTTAACTCGGAACAAGTACGGCTTCCGTTCTTATAAGCACCATTAAGATGGAAGCCCGATTTAGCTCAGAGAGCTCTGTTCTTTTGAACAAGGCCAAGGGCCGAGTAAACAACTGGTTTTGTACCCCTAGAGGCATCGTTTAACTTGAATTATTTTGTGACCACGACCCATTTTACTTCGCTCAGTCACCATTAGTAACGACGGTGGAGTACTCCTCGGCTAGGATCAAACCCGGGACACCCCGGTTACGAGTCCGACGTCTTATTGATCGGGCTGACCACGGCCTCATTGCCACTGTCAAACTGTTTATCGTTGCAATGCTTGTGATAATGCTCTCCACCACGATTGCTACGAAGTTGATTATGTATGACCTTGGATAATCAGGTTTTTGTTAAATTAAAATTTTTTTGATTGATTTTTAAAAAACATTTTTTACTTTCTTCTAAAGTTCTCTGCACATTTCAAAACCATATCAAAGCTCATACAAATTTTAGATGTCTAAAACGCATTGAAACTGCGGAATTGTATCAAATAGAACTACTTAGCATCCGTACCCCTTTTCCGCTGACGTTGCGTCAACGCAACACCCTATATTTCTAAATGTAAGTGGAATTTTGCTCTTTTTGCAGCATAATACTATTGTATGGGCTCAAAATAGTAACTTTTATGATTTGTATCAAAAACAAATAATGATTTCGAGTTTCGTCGGTTAATGGGTTAACATAATGTGATTATTCTTGCTTCGTGAATTAAAATAATTGCTTTTTATTTTTATTTATTTATTTATTTATTTATTCGTAAAACGTTTTCATTATGTATGAATATAAATCAACTTTTTTTTTTTTAATTTATGAATACAAGGATTTTAAATTAGTATAAAAAACCCACTTTAGTTTAAAATTTCAAGCCTTTTATAATTCAAGAAAAGGTCTCTGGATATATCCAAAATAGCTGAAAAAAATGTATTATGCTTCCTAGAATGTGCTTTTGCTTTCTCATCTAGAGCTGAAACATCATAAAGTTACTTCAGAAGAGCACTTATCTTAATTTTTCCATGACTCTAAGACCATGCAAAAGAAATTGGTTATGCGGCTCAAAGTATGTAAAAAATATCTCCGAAAAGAAAGCGGAGAACCTTTTCTTTTTCATTTTCTTAAAGGAAACATGTCTGAGGATGGGAAGGATATCTTGAACCATAATGACTTCGAGCGCAGATTTAAAACTGAGAGAATCTGAACACACTTCCGCTCAAGTTGCTTTAGTATGAGTAAGAAACTCTTAGCTCGTAATAAATTATTAAGTATTTTCTGAAGATATTTTGCTGCGTTTTAGAATTTTCTGAAAACTTCTAGGTGCTTAAATGCGAGGCTCTAATTTTCATATATTTTCTCTTTTTCTGCTTATTTAACAATTTCAGAAAAAGTGGTATTTTTCGGGTTACGAAATATTTTATCTAAATCAGGCAACCTTGGCTATAATTTTGAGCTCATTATTGTGAAATGCGGCTTTTTTCATATTTAACTGCTAATTGTATGACATTCGATGTATAAAACTACATTTTGAAGAATAGTGTAGCTACACCGTAAAACCTTCGCATGTTAAAATATGACTAGCTCGCTTTGTTGGTTTAACTTCAGTAAATGTTGACATTTGTAACTTGCAAGCTTTATGGGGGTTTGCAATAGGCGAGTTTTGATGCAGATTGTTTTTTTTTTTTTTTTTTTTTTTTTTTTTATGATTTTCAGACTTGTTTTGAAACAAAGATGATATGAAACGCACTTGTTTTCAATTTACCGCTAATGATATAGTATAAATAATACTGAAATGGGAATCTTCGTATAATTAAGTGTTTAGAGATTTAAAAAAAGGATTAGCTGGACAAATTATGAGGTGGAACCTAAATACTGCCCATCGTAATTTTCTAAAGATTAGTGTTGCGACATAGGAGAGGAACCATGTAAAGTTATACTCACCCATAATAACAGGAAACTATATAACTTTAAAGTCATAAGTGAGTCACGTTTTTAAGCTGTGATTTAAAAAAATCAACTAGAAAATCAAGGAAAACGGGGATTTTTTAAAGTACTAAATTTAACAGCAATAAAACATTAATTTTATGTATCCAAAAGTTTAATGTGCTGAGCATTGAATTCTATGTTTTAATAATATTTGGAGCATTGATTTATTATATAAGAACACTTGTAGCAAGTCGCGTAAAAGTAAACGGTACCGCCTTTTCAAGTAAAAGTAGTTTAAGTCAAAATTGAATATTTTTTTCAGCATTAATTGGATACGAAATAATGATTACCATTATCTTTGGGGTAACATAAAAATTCTAGTAAGTAGATATCCCAGAATATTGATACTTAAACGACGATGTTCTAGACTGAGTGATTGATATTATTGCTATTAGAGAATTAAAGGCAAACCATGTTTCTAACAAATTGGATTGATGGTCCGAGTTGGACTTTTCTATTTGTTGTCCTATGTTCGTTAATGAGTTGTTTCTGGAGATCAAGGAAGATAACGTTTGGAAATGATGTTAAGACTCGAGTAAAAGCTAAGAAGTAGGTAACATGAAAGTATTTTAGGCTGATTGCTAGCTATACAGATTATAGGAAAACATAATCGGCCTTATAGAAATGTACATGTAAGAAATGTGAATTGCAATAAATCAAAATGTTTTGTTGTTATAAAAAGTAGCCGCAGTGATGGATGAACAAAGCAAATTTTAGTGTTATAATTTGAATTTATAGAAAAATAAATGTTTGTTCTTGCATTTGTGCAGATATCCTCTTAAAATAGAAGAAAATCGTATCAGTGAACCGTGGTTATTTATAAATGAATCGGTTGAAGAACAATAGTAGGCATGCATCATGTGGCTTCTAGGAAAATGCTACTTTGGATCGCAAATTTTAAATTTGTCGACTTTTCGCAAGAGATACACTTTGGCATTTTTTAGAAACACAATTTATTTATTTCTGCTAATCTAGAAATATTCACAAAGCTTCTTCATTTAGTTTAGAGACACTGATAGTTATATGCGTAAATTTGACAAAAAGTTGTCCTTTTGAAATTGTTTAAAATTGTGTTCTTTACTTTTTATTCACGTGTATCAATTGATTAATTAATGCCGTAAAATGGGGTGAATCGGTACACTTTTCAGTTTTGATTGTAAAAAAAATAGTTAAAAGTTTTTTTTTTTTTTTTTTTCAATTCGATTTTTTGTGTAAAAACTTCGGTCTTGCTTTGCTTTTGTTATTTCAAGCAAAGACAAAACATTTTGAACAGTTATTTTTTACATATATATGAATTTAGGAGTGTTCCGAATCAATCCTCTGATAGGGGTCAATCGGAACAGATGTTAAAATTTTATTTTTTTCAATTTAACCTGGAATAGGTCTCCACAAACATGAGTAATATTGATAGGGAAGAATAAGAACAGATAGTTACTATCAAATAAACGTTTTTTTTCTATACCAGTAGACGTTTATGATTTGTCAAAATTCAAAATAATTTTGAACTTAGGGAAACTTAAAATTAATTTTTAGAAATGCTTTTAAATTGAAATACAAAGATTCAACATTAGTTGAAGTTACTCATGTCGTCCACAAATATGTACTTGTCCTTAAAACTACCAGTTGTGGCTTGGCTTAATTGTTTCCATTACATCTTCTGGATGAACGCTACCTTTTCTTTAGTTTCTTAAACTCTCTGGGTCTTAGGGATTATCTTGTAAGATTTTCCCACTTATTCATCACTGCCTGTGTGCTGGACTTTTGACGCATAAGGTCTGTACGACTTTCCCCCATGTATTTTAAGTAAAAAGAAGTCTCCTGCAGCAAAAATATTTTTAAATCTGCAATTGTCTGTCATTTTAAGATCTAGTTGCTCACAAGAAGGGATAAGCAGTAATAAATCCTCGTCTTTGTCTTGACTAGAAGAATTGGAGTTAGAATCTTGATTTTTCAAACAGTTTCCTTTAAATAAGTTTGAATTGGAAAAACATAACAAAGTGTTCCGATTCACGCCGCATTTTTTTTTTCTTATAGCATTTTTCAGAATTCTTCATTTTTATGACGCAATTTTTAAAAAATGTAAATTCTAATATGGCATTCTGTTGTTCAGATACATGCATAATAGAAACATACCACTCTTAGGTTTAAAATACAAGACGGTTTGTTTTTACATATGAAGTTTTGCAATCTATGAAAACGTGATGTTTTCCAGCATTCCACGTGCAGCCCTCCTTAGAAGCCAGTAGCGTAGCCAGATTGACGAAAGTAATTTTTTCCTACTTCCTATGATCTTACCTTTCCAAAAAAAATTAATGGCTAAAAATAGGGTAAGTACTCCAGTAGTCGGCCAGTCTCCAGTAGTCGGCCACAGTGACATAAAACTCCTCATAAATAGTACATTTTCAATTCAAAATCAGTTATGACGCTTTCACACATTCATGTACCTATCCTCAATCATCAAACAGTGGCAGTTAAGTTTTGGGTACTTTTTTTGAATTAGTAATGAGTCATTTCATTTTGAATGGTGATTCAAAATGCTTCAAAGTCATTTCATTTTGAATCACCATTCAAAATGAAATAACTCATTACAATTCAAAAAAAAGTACCCAAAACTTAACTGTCACTAGTTGATGATTAATGATTATTTACATGCAGTCATCCAAGATTGCGATTCTGCTAATTTTTCAGCTAAGATGATTCTGTGGCCGACTACTGGAGCATTAACTAGTGTTGACAACAGCTTTAATTTTACCATATTTTTTTTTAAATTTCTGAAATAAGTAGGTGGTTCACTATCAGAAAGGTTCATTCTAAAGTTTTACCTTGTTTTTGTTGCTGTATTGATAGTTGAAAGTTCTAGGTTAGCCAAGATCAACAAAAGATCTCTTAAATGGCCGACTACTGGTGCTCTTACCCTACCTAATAGTATATTTATGAAGAATTTATTTATACGGTCGGGAAGCTTTGTTCCGATTGACCCCGCTGTTTCTATACACTCCATTTTACGGTGCTTAATAAAATGTATCGTTTGAAATCTAATTTTTTTTAAATGCTGGATGATTCCTCTTTTTTTTTTTTAATAATCATCAACTAATTTTTCAAATAAGCTTCAGTTCAACTCATCTAATAAGACATAGCTTAAAAAATTAACATAGTTAGAAAACTGTACTCATTCTTTAGTTGAGTACAAATCCTCATACCGTGTCTGAACTCAAGGAAAGTATGCGTCCAGCTGTGAATGAAACCTCGTTGAATGGTTGTATCGGGTCGTGTAAGTTAGCATTTGCTTCTTGGAGAAAAGCGTGATGGCAACCATATGTATAATATAATATTCAAAATCAAGTAATAGCATTTGTAGTAT
>JAXGGA010021344.1:0-16751 GCA_038373865.1 Uloborus plumipes | reverse complement strand
TAATTTCAGAACCTCATCCTTTTCATCCATATATCACTTCTTCATAACCTCTCAATTTCTTCCTTATTAGTTAATGCCATATTTTAATCTAAGCTGTTTCTTAATGTTAAGCACTTTTCTTTCTTACATTATCTTCACTGTATAAAGCTCGCTATGCCAATGTGATGCACAGTTTAATAAAATCTTCTTTAAAGTCTGTGTACAAACGACTTGAAGTTGTGCATTCAGAACAAATTTTTTCACTCAACTTTTTACCTAAATTTCTATTTTTCCCACCCATGAATGAATGTTAAGTAGTTTTTCCTCCTGTACTCAAGTGATTGTGCCAATAAACATATGAGTGACTGAAATATCCATTTTGGCCATTATTGAGTTAAATAGCATGAGTTGAAGACTTTACATACGTGTATATGAGCATACACTCTCCAAACAAAAAATCTTAGATTGACCCTTAATTTCATATACATGGTCTGTCTAGGGTCTTGTGAATTTCTCTTTGTCAACTTGGTGATAAAAAAATGAGATGCTGAATTCTCCCTTCAACCCATATAATGGTATACTATGCAAAACAAGAAAAATGCTAGAGTTTACACAGTTTTGATGGTACAGAAAAAACTACTATTTTTATGATCAGTAAAGCATGTTTAATGATACGGTTAAACCTTGATAAAACACTCCAAGGGACCTTTAAAATCAATTCGTCTTAACTGTATTTGATGAACAGTTAATAACAAAAAAAAAAAAAAAGGGAGAGAGAGGATCAGAAATATAGTTCATTTTAGCAGTAATGCATTTTTAATGTGATTTAAACAGGTTCAACTGTATGGAGGTTTATCTGAAATTAAAAACACTTCAACAATGATCCCCCCCCCTTAATAAAAGACGAATATATTCAAATTTTGACATTTGGGGCTAGAAAGAACTCTTCAAAAGAAAGGCCAAAATGTCATATTTTATTCATGCACGAAGCAAATAAATGGCTATAGCTCAGGAGCAGAATTTTTCTAAGAAATTAAAAATATGAGAAAAAAAAAAGTGGAGCACAGAAGATTACTGCATGTTATCTACTAAATTAAAAAAATTAAACATGGCATGGGCCAGCCCAGTTGGTGATCCAATATTGGATGACTCTGAATGCTTGCATCAAACATTGTCGTATTTTCAACATCTACTGTAAAACCATTCGTCATTAAATTCAATGTTTCAAATTAAATCTTCCTTTATTATTAGAATGCAGTAATTTCAGGCGCATGAGTTTTGAAACACTCCCTAATTCTATTTTAAACAAATGGTTATTATGATAGTCAAAGTAAAATCATGAATAATGCTACTTGTACCTGATTGGGTACTATATGGCATAGTGTATTGATATTTTTTCTTTCAATTCAGCCACTAATAGTTTCAATCATAATTTTGTTTAGTTCTGTACTCTGCTTTAACTTTTGTGTACAAAGTTTTTGTTTTTATTGATAATTTAAAAACCATACAGCCAAAATCCTCTATTTGTTTTTACTGATTGTTAAAGTTAAAATGCATTTTTTTTGTTGTAGGTTGAAACGTCTGAAGTGTTATTTCTTGTTGCTCTGGCTGCTAGTTTTTTGGTTGTTTTAAGTTTGGTAAGTATGTGTGTGTACTATGTACATATACTTAATTTGAATGTAAAAATAGTCCGAATAATTTAGCGTCTGATTAATTTAAACTTCATTTTGGGTATGGTAGATATCTGGTAGTACTCTCAGTATGGGTAAATGTCTGGAAAAGTGTCATTTGACCATGAAAATTCTAAATTTTTAATGATTCTTAGAAAATGAAATTGGGTGTTTAACTACACATTAGTCAAATTTTTTTTTAAATTTGAGTTGAGGTCAAACTGAATACTTACAACTATTTAAGTGGGCTTGTGTTTGACTTTTACATATCTGATTTGAATGTTACAGATCGAACAAATATTACATATTATTTTACTTCATACTTAATGTGCATGAGTCATTTCCTGTGTAATTTATATTAATAGGTATTGAATTACATTATCATAATATCTCAAAGATTTCTCCATGAAAATTTCAATTAAAAAGTAACTTTAGAAACTAAATTTTTTGTAATAGTTTGAAGAGGAAATAATCCTTAACCCTTGAATGAAAACACTAAAATGAAACAAAAAACAAATTTTAGATAATGTTTTACGACTAATCGTAAAATAAAAGCATTTTTCATAATTGAGAAATATAAAAAAATTAACTGAAACTACAATGACTTATTTAACTGAAATAAATTCAATTTCTTTGGTGGTTAAAAATGTTTACCGCCTTATTTACTAAACTTTTCTGAAGTTTTCCCACCCATTTGTAAAAAGTATTAGCAGGAAGTTATACTAGCTTTTAATATTTAAAAAGAAACAAAAATGCTGCTTAAAGTAAATTCAGATTAGTCCATCTTGTGTTCTTTTGTTAAATATAAAAAATACAATATGAAACTAAATATGATTTGTAAATCGTTCACTTAAATGGCAAGTTAGGCTGCTATGAAATACATGACTTGTAGTTATGACTATTAATCTATTTGTCTGTAGAGAAAAACTTATCATATTTATGTATCGATTCTAGAGCATTTGTAGTGAAAATGTACGAATAGAGTTATTTGGCATTTTGGATAGGATAAAAAATATCATACATAAAACTTTTTTCACTGACTAACTTAATTTAACCCTTTATGCCTTGACTGTACTTAGAAGTACTGCTTTATAAATTTAGTATTGTGAATCCTAAATGGCTGGTTCTTAAAAGTACCAGTCCACAGTAATAATTTACAATTGAGTTGAAGTGAAGGAAGTGGTCTCTTCATTATTTCTAGTTAAGAGTAGAGAGAGAGTGGCTACCATGAACTCAAATAGAGTTGTATGTTTTTCACTGTAGTCATGTACCATTTTTTAATCTGGTATTTGTCAAATTCTAAAATATCTGAGCAAGCTATGCTCCATTTTTTGTAATATATTAAAGGGGTTTTAAGTACTTAATAATAACAGAATAATTTAAAATGAAAATAGCTTCATTTGATATTTTCATTTTTCTGATTGCTTTGTATTTCAACTGTTAAAAAGATAAAATTTAAGTAACAGAAACAATTTATAGTACAATAGACCTGTGGTCGCAGTGCTTGCGCTGCCTTAGGGACGCCCCCTTTTCACTTCATTTTTCAACCAAAACAATCCTTTTATTTATCCAGTCATAGGTTATGTGAATTTACTTCACTATTCTTTTGTTTTGTTGAAAACGTTTTGACTTTTGTTCTAATATGAATGCTTTTCAACTTACTTTAAATTACTTTTAAAGGTTACTTCTATATGCTACCACTGAAGTTCCATTCTTACTAATCTTGGAGAACTTGTTTTGTACTCACACTTAACTTCAATTGATTGAATTCAGTACCAATGTCTGGTGTAAATTAGAATGAATTTATTTTGAGGCGTATAAATTCAGTGTGAATGTATGTGCTTTCATGCTAACAGTTGACTCCAACATCTTGATCCTAGTCCCTAGCATGTATTATTCTAACTTGGATTTATCCTCATGAAGTTTTTTTAATTTATTTCATTTTGTATTTTGATAAAACTGAACAGTTTAATGAGTAAACGAAGTAATGTATATAAGAATTGATGATATGGATTCTTCTTATTAAACATAATACTATGTAGTATTCTTTAAAAAACACTTGTTTTTCAGTAATTTCTGAAGTATTTTAATATGCAATTTCCAGAATTTTTGTAAAAAATGATTCACAAAGAAAAAAGTTACATTTATGATTATGAAGTTAGGTAAAATACAAAATTTTGTACAAAACCTCTACATCCTATAGAATCCATTAGTAGTTGTTTCCAATTCATTATATGTGTACTGCAATTTTCTTCTACCACATTTCAGTATGCAAATCATGTAATTTAAAAAACTTTTCTTCTAGATCCATTATTTGATGTGCTTATCTGCAAACTATGCAAGAATAATGGATAATGAAAAATTCCAAGAGCTTCAAGATTTACAGTATTTACATGATACAGAAATGGGAACTCTAAACAAAAATAGATTTTAACTTTTTAGATTATGTAATTACTTAGAATTGTTAAATTTTCAGACTCTGAAATTATATGAGAAGGATCACAGAATGGATGATATATTTGCATTAATGTTTTAAAATCTAGTTTTGCATTTCTCATATTATTCAGTAAATGTAATGTATTATATCTGACTTTTCAAAGCTCAGATTCATTTAATCTGTCTTACATCAACATTATTTAAAAAGAACTCTGTTGTAGCTAGTGTTAAGAAGCAGGGGTTGGCGGGAGAGAATTTTATCTGTATGCAGATTTTATGCTGAAGCCTTGACAGAGCTTTGTTGACAAAAAGCATAATTTATTAGTTAAACAGATTTAAAATTGATCCCCTCTTTTTTTTTTCTTTATATTTAATCAATGTTAGATGTTGCCATAAAGTATTTTTTCACATGGGGAAGTTATTTTCCATCTCATATATACTTAAATGTTATTGTTTTATAACCATGTGTAGATCCAAGTATTTATATCTCTTTAAAATTTTTATTTTAGTATATAGATTAAAGATAGTGTCTTATTTATTGCTCAGCTGGTTAATTATTGACATATTTATAGTAAGTGTGTTTGTGCAGCACATATTATAAAAATATGTTGCACAAATAGTTGTTGACTTGACATTCCATGAACTTTTATTCTACATCTATGCATTTTAGTGTCTGTATGTTAAGCACAAGTTTTGAAAATGTGTGCAATGTTTGTGAAAAATTTTTTTAACCATAAATTGCTTTACCTAAAATCATCAACTATTTCATGTTATAAGTTGTGAAACAATTTGATGTAATATGTTGATTTTGAAATGAATTCTAAATTATAATATAAAAAGTAACCTGTCTTAAAATACGTCACAAAAAGTGTTCGAGGAAACTTTTGTGGCTAAAGAGAAATAATTCACTTTTAAAAATCATTTCATTATGTTATTTTGATTTTAGTTATTATAAAATTAGTAGTTGTAATAATTGGGGTTAATTCATCTAAGGTTTAAAAAATTCTAAATTTTGATTTCATATAGTATGTTATAAAATATATCAAATTGTTTCTGTTATTAAAACAAGTAAATCATGTTGTTATATCGCTGTACTTTATTGTGTTTTGCAGAGAACATAGGTCTCCATTTCAACACCTGTTTATTAATTTTATGTGGACATATTATATTTATGATTTAGTATTTGAATACTTTGTAATTTAACTATTTTTTACTCATAAAACCATTGTAAGCACAGAACGATACATTGTTAATACTGTGTATTTTTGCCATTGTTGGAATAAGTTGTGTTAGAATTGTTTTCCAATTTTCATCAGATGTGCTTAACTTGGAAAAAATGCAATTGACTTAACATACCTGACGAGGTAGAAGAGTTTTAGTGCATCATTTTTGAGAAAAGCAGTTTTTTTTTTTTCGTATTCAGAGTGAATAAGATGTAAAGTGCTATTGCACACACTGTGTGTTTAGTTCTTAGGGTAATATTTTCCTTTTTTTGGACTCTTTGGATTTCATCTGAGTTCCTTAGGATTTTTTTGCTGAAGTCTGTATACACCCTGCTTTTTAGAATGCGAGGGGATATCATATGAAATCTTTCAAAGTACTACAAATTTCCGAAAAGTTCTGTGATTGATCTGGTAAATGGCAGAGCTGTTCCTTAAAGTTCACACATAGACCACCAGATGTGGTAGTGACCTTGCTACACATATAAAAGAGCAGTAGCAGCAGTTGCACTACAGCTGCCCATCTATCAACATGCACCATATAAAAACAATAATCGGTGATTTTTTTTTCTTGGGTAGTGAAGGTGTCAAATCATCAGTGCGCTTTCATCATTGAAGGGAGAAACTCAAACCTTCTTCTTTGCTTTTAAATGAATAATATTTCAAGCTAAGAATACTGCATAATGCTAATGAAAATTATGTGGTTAATTTTATGCTGCAAGTCAAAACATAATTATAAACTAAAAACACATTTATAAATAATTTTTATTCAACCCAGTTTTGGTGTTATTACTGTTTCAATTGTTGATAAAAAATTTCTCGATGTATAGCTCAATATTTTATTCACTTTAATCATGTAATTTTTTTGTATCAAGTTTGTTAACTGCTGTGCAGTTTTAATGATGCCTAATTAATAATAAAATATTTTTGTGATTTCAATGTAAAAAATGTATTACCATCGCTAGGAAAATCTTATCTTTTACAAGAGCACCCCAAGCAGTTAACTGTATAGAAATATTCATCATGCAGATAGTAATAACTTGTCAACATTTATAAATCATCGTTATTGAAAATTTGCATCAAACTGCAAACATTTAAATGAGTTTCTAGATAGAACAAAGATAATCATTTCAATTATACTAACATTGCATATCCGACTGTTTTCTTGTATTTATACATTCTTTCTACTCGCTGTTTCTATGATGAAGAACTTTATACATCTTAACTCCTGGGAAGAATCCATAAAGAAAAAATGGGGGGACAGGAAATCCAAGTATTATGATCTTTATTTGAAGCTTCAAACATATGAATGGCATGTGCAGTTATATACTAAAAAAACCTAATCCTCTAACAATTAAACTTAGTACAGCGTCTTGTACAAAGTTTGGAAAGAAACTAAGAACATATTTTATAATTGTCGAGTAAATTACTAGTATTTGAACTTTTAGTTAGTTTTCCTAAAATACTTCATGACCAAATAGTTATTAAATTCCCTTTTTACCCTTCAGATTGTTTGTTAAATCATTCAAAAGACCGGAGAAAGGATTTTTTTCTTGGTATTTTTGTATTTGTGCAATTTTATAGCGTATAGTTCTATCTATTTTTATACTGCAATTTTACACACATTTCTACTTTTAAGTATAATAAAGTCATTTGAACTTGGAAAATTGTCACTTATTTTTTTTCTGTCTTAAATACTTTACTTTTAATGCTTAGTTATTGCACATTACTTGCTTGATCATATCTCTACTAAATACAAATAGTTTAATTTTTATCTGATTGCAACGACCTTCTGAATTTAATCAGTCTAAGATTGCTCTACCAAACACTCTAGTTAGGGGACACTTCTATTTCAACTACCCAGCAATCTTTAAGTTTAAAAGATATCCAATTAGCAACATTAACTTTAACCAGCGAATGTGATTAGTTGAAACATTTACAACTATTGTCTAATTTTAAGCAAGTTTCTATGGATCAAGATTTGAAGTTAGGTGAAGTGTATGAGTCATTTGCCGTTTAGGATCGCCGTTGTAAAGTTGATTTTAATTATCTGTTTCTCGCACCTTCCCCTAGTACCTTTGCTGCAGATTCACTTACCAGCACCACTGTACTTTTTAACAGACTGAGTGTGACAGGAGACTTTAAAGAATGCAAACTTTGGTAATTGTTTAGTTTTCAGAAATTTTAAAAGTAAGCTTGTTCTTTTTATCATCATCGAAGAGAGGAATGAAATAAAATGAGCTTCAAAACATGATATTGGTCGAAGAAATTATTTTATAGTTGAAGAAGTGTTTCCTCTTGCCTTGAATATAGTTGTGTAAACTCATTTTTTAATATAGTGACTCTTCCACAACTGTTGCCAATCTCAAGTTATCAGGGTTGGTAAATTAGGAATTTCTTTGAATCACTGTATCCAGATATTATCTTCATCTCTGTAGTTGTCATGTTTGAAAAATATGGAACCGGCAGAAGTAAATTAGCACACTTTAGCAAACATTAACGATTTAAAGTTTCTTGATTTTTCACAGCAAGATCTGAGACATACTTTCTTTTTTGTATTGCACTAACAATATCCTTTTGACCTTAACCGTTGCTTAAATCGATTCGTGAAACTTCAATATCTTCAATTGAATTCTTTCAAAGTTAATTTTTCAAAGGCATTTAAAGTGTTTTCAGTAATCCCAGAAAACGTCTCCACTTGTTACACTCAGGCTGTTACAAGAATGCGAAGTTAGTGAATCGGCAAAGTTGTATTTGCGAAGAAACAAAAGATGGATTAATAATATTTTCATATTACAATATAGGTAACAATATAGGGTCACAAAAGTAAAGAGCTGCACAGTAGGGTGGAGCGAAAAACAAAAATTTTGGAATTACCAAGTTTGAACAACTCCTTTAGAATCCTACCAGGGCTCGAATTTCTCTAAAAACACGGAAAAAATGCAATTTTCTAAAATTTTTGGAAAATATAAATAATCACCATTTTTGTTCTAATACCATTAAAATGCTTCCTTTTAACACTTTTCATCCATCTTCAAAATTATTTACATTCTATTCAGTATTAAGTTCGTACATAAACCGTAAAGTTCCATGAAATTAACTTTTTTTTAAAACCATATTATGCACATAGCACATAATTCTTCTTTTGTAATCCAGATACAATTTTTTTGCAATGAATAAGGCTCGACCGATGGCATTTTTTGGCCGATGCCGATTGTTGGCCGATTTGTTTAAAGTTGGCCGATAGCTGATTTTCTTTTCCTCTTTCATCGGCCAGAACCCCAGCTCTGAATCCTCGACTCTTACTCTGACTCAGCAAACATAGCAGAAATGGAGGCTGGAAAAATTGACAGACTCCTACTCTTAAAGGAAATAACTGTGCAGACGATTTTTTGTTTATTTATTTCTTTTATTTTATTTTATTATTATTATTATTATTATTATTATTTTTTTTGGCAGACGATTTTTTTTAACAAAAAGTATTCATTTAAGAGAGCATTTTATTTATTTATTTATTCATTGATTTTTAATTATTGGCAACGGATTAAAAATTAATTCGAGACATTTTATTTAGGAATGAGTTTTTTTCTTGATAAAATGTGTTTTGATGTGCTTTCTAATTTTAATTCTTTTTTCAAAACAACTAAGGAATTTGTCTACGGAAAAACTATAGTAGCTGCATTGTTTAAAAGATGCTACAACTTTATTTATTCTTTTGCTTACTTTTTACGTGTTTATTTCATCAGATGAAAGAGGTATATTTTGTTCTTAGAAATCAACTTTAAGTGCTAAAAAGGTATGTTTGACATAATTTGCAGTCTCAGATAATGAAGAAAATTTTGATCAGATGCTAGAATACCGATGTCGGTTTATGGGAAAGTAGGCTCGTTTAGTTCTTGACAGAACTTCTTGTTACTTTTCCTTTTTTCTTTTTTTGTCTAATTAATTTTAATTTCAATGCAGACTAATATCATAAATTGGAGACAACTGAGAGATATAATCGCAAAATCTTTTATAATTAACAAAGATGGAGAAAAAAAAGAGATGCTGAATTCGGTATCGGCTGGGCGGTATTTGACAAAATTCCTATTAAAACTGTCGATACTTGTAACATGAATCTCTGTAAAGCAATTCCGTATCGGTTCGTAATATACTCTTTTATTCATAAATTGAATTCCACGTGTACATGTACGAAAACGAGAATTGTGTCATTTTTTAAAAACTTTATAATTTTTTGGAAAAGAAACAATTTCATTTACTGTTCTGATTCCATTTTAAATAAACTGCATTTAGGTTTGTACTGTTTTTACCATTCTTACTGATTTTGTCCAATTTTTGTTACTGTGAAAGCACAAATACCCCCCCCCCCCCGTTTCCCCTTAAAATGACCCAACGTTTGTTTAAATTTATTTCTCTCCACACTCGTAACCATTTTGCTTCAGCTTGCGCCTTTTTCTTTTTTGCTACTTTTGCTCTTACACTGTTAAAAAATTGCCCTGAAAATAACGGAAAAATATACGGCAGCTGAGTTGCCGGAGTTTTTCCGTTTCGTTAATTATATTTCCGTGATTTTGAAAAATGTCCGTTCGTCATTTTTTCGTTTCTTAATTCTCTGTTCTTCATTTTTACATTCTTATTATCCCCGCTTATACGTTATAGGTTTATACCTATACGCTTATATATATATATATATATATATATATTGAATAGGGTGGAGCAAATTTTTTTTTTATTTGATAATTAATTTTGAGCGGGGTGGGAAAGTTGTTCTATGCAATAAAAATCCTGGATACAAAATATCTTTTAAAAATATTAATATTTAATTATGCCACAATAATGTTAAACATTTTACAAAATCATAGAAATTGCAATTTTTTAGATACATTAGTTAAACTTACAATCACATTGACGACAATGATTAAAATATCTACTTATACTGGTCTGTATTGTCCTTTGTGTTAAAAAATGGCATTTGTTTGCGTGACTCCAAACAAGTTTTAATAAATCCATCCCGTCTGATAGGTCCACAAACCGAAGCGGACGCTTCAGTTACTAGTTTCACGCACCTTTCAGTGGCTTGATTGTGGCAAGGGAATAGCTTGATATGGGATACTATGATATTATTTGTAGTTTGTGGATTCATGATGCACCCTGAAATAACTTGATCATTAAACTGCTTGGTTAACGGCGGCTCAGTGACTGTCACATTAGCCCAATTTATTATATCAATGTATTCAGCAGCTGCGAAGTTGAACTTAAGAATTTCAAATGTGCGAATAACATGCCTTGAATTTCTTTAGATGCCGTGCCTTTAAAATTCTACGCAATGCCAAAACTTGTACGTCCTGCCTGTCGTCAGCTAACATTGCAATAAGAATATTTTCGGGATGTCCGAAATATCCGTTTCGTTGAATTACTAAGTCGATGACCGCTTTTAATGAGTTCGGTAAATACCGGGACAATATTATGGTTTTATGCAAATGCTTAGCTCCGAAGATACATAAAGGCTGAGTCTTGATTGAAAACTCTTTGGTGCATAAACTTTAATTATGAAAGTTGCTAGAATCACTAAATTTTCAGAATGAGCTGTCGAGGAAATATAAAGTCGTAGAATTCTATTCCCCACTGTAAGCCAACGAGAATGTACTAGCTTGCCGTGGTTTCTTTTAGACAGACCTTCAGAACAAGATGCAGAATTAACTGCTTCACATATTTCTAACAAATAGAGTTGGTCTGTGCTTAAGTCTTTTTTATTGGTAATTTTCGGGAGTGTACAACAAATCTTTTTAAATGCTAAAACCGGAAGGTGTTCACAGCCTTTTAGGGATTTACCAACAGGACCTGTAAAAGTTTGAGATCCACTTGTACTACCGTCAAATCGTTCGAAAATGTGGAGCTCATTTGCATGCAGTTGACATACTAACCAGTGTAATGGCTTTTCAAATTTAGTTTCCAAAATTCGAAGGACACCTCCTTGTACTCCAGTACTAACTGCCGTTCCGTCGCTGCCAATAACAGCAATTTTACTGTTATCAATATTATTTCTTGTTAAAAAGTGCTGTATTTCTTCACTTACAATTATTGCTTTTCCAGAGCTTAAGGAAAGATGAAGATGACCCATATATTCAGACCCTGGTTCCTTTATCAAGCTTATATGCTCCTCTAATATAACTTTTCTCCTTGATTCCTCCATTAAAAGAGTTTTATCTTTTCTGCCATCAAAGTATAAACCTATCTGATTAGCTTTCATATCAACTAAAGGTTGTGTTAGTTACCAGAGCCTTGGAGTGTAGCTGAGACAATCGCTGCTCCAGCTCTGTCAGAAATTTTATACCTATCTAAAGTTTTAGCTACCGCGGAATACTCTTTTAAACCACTAGTTGCATGCGATGTACTCGGTCCAGTTTCTTAATATGCTTCCTTTGAACAATGTTCCTTTTTCTCTTTCTTACTGATGAGCTTGGGCATGTGCTGCTGCTGATGGAATGAGTAGACATTGTATTTTTTCCAGAAATAATTCAAATTTTCTCTCTTGTTTAATCTTTGAAGTTTTTTTTTATTGATTTCACATCAATGTTGCCAATGGTCATCTTTATGTCAGTGCGTTGATCAAGCAAAAAATGTCTTTCTGCAATTGGTAGGGGAGGGTGGGGATGAATGGGACAAATTTCATGTTTTAATTAATATTCGAAAAATTTCACATTTTTCAGCCACTTAACAATTTTTATACAAATATTTCAACTATTTGTTACACATAAATAAATGAATTCAGTCAATTTGCTATCATTTTACATTTCTAAAATATTTTTTATGAGTGCATGTATTCTGCCCCATTCATCCCCATAAAGGGGATGAATGGGAAAAGTGAAGAAAATGACTAGAAAAAAAAGCTTAATGTTTGGTCTTCTGTTTTTTTTTTTTTTTGCTTTTGGGACACTCCGTGACTGTACTGAGGCCTGTCTCATCACAATTATACACATCTCCTGGTTCAAACTTATATTTCTTTTGTAGCTTTTCAAGTTTCTCAAAAAATGTACTTAAATTATTTTTATTGAAACTACTCGCTCTTGATTGGCTTGTATTTTCAGGCGTGCGGATGGATTATTCTGGGTGTCTGGACAAAAACCCTGAGAGCCAATCCTTTCCCGAAATTTTATTTTCCTCCCACCTTGATGGAACATTTCCTAAGAATTGTGAAAACTCAAAAACTAGCTTCCTTAATTGTTTGAACAGTTTTGAGACCATAACACATTTGAGATGAAATTTTCAAATATTCACTCAACTGGTTTTCTTCTACGCTTGAAAATATTTTCCTGTTTCCAACATTTGGATTTGAAGCATAGGATTCTAAATCAGAGCTCTGCTTAGCTTCTTTCACCTTTCACATACCTGCCTAAAGTCGACTTGGACATATTAAATGCATCTGCAACTGTTCTTACAGGCATTCCCTTCAAGACAACCTTATTAACGGCTTCTTTAATCGTTGATAAAACTATAATTATTCGTTATAATATATAATTATTCGTTCCGTTTTCTTTTTCTAATTCTGTGGCATCCTACAAAAAGAAGTTAAATTAATTTTTAAAACCATGGTTACAAAATGCTGGTAGCTATTTTCATTTATAGATATTTTAAAACAAAAGGATTGACTGCAATTAAAGCTGTTACCTATTCTTAGTTAAAAATTTATGATGTGAATATAAAATAAATTGCCATGATCACATTTCAATAGGCTTAAATAACATGTAGTTAAGTAGTTTCAACATTTTGTCAATGTAGTTTGAGTTATAATTACTTATATACCAAATTTTAGTTCATAATTTAATAAGAAAATAATTTAATGTGTTGAACATTGTAAGTTTTTGATGCAAAGTTTTGAAATCAGAAAATGTGGTGATTAATGGAACCGTCCCATTCATCCCCCGAAATGTTGTCCCATTCATCCCCATACCCACATGTTTATGTCTATCAAAAAGTAGGCATAGAAAATAAATATGGATTTTCTCCATTTCAGTCTGAAATTATAGTAAAATAAGTATATTTTCAACATGATACAACATTATTTGCTTTGAGTGCAGTCCTTTTTAATAAACACTGAAGTAATTTTAACAAAAAAACTTACTTTTGGTATGGGAAAATAAACTTTGCTGTCTTGTTTACACCAACATGGAAGCAAATGCTTTGAAACTGGTACAGGTGCTGCCATCGACTAGGTAAAATATCAAAAATTTAAAGTTAATTTTAGGTATAAAAAATTCAGTTGTCCCATTCATCCCCTGTCCCATTCGTCCCCATCCTCCCCTAGTTTTCGCAGTGTTTCACAGATGCAAGAGTCAAAAGAGTCACACTTGCATGTTGCTATGTAAAAAAGGGACTTGGCATTCTTTCTGAATAGTTTTCTCTTATCACAATAACGTTTTACATTTTTTCTTGATGCATATACGGTTTTAATAAGTTTCTATACTTACCATGATAATGTTTTAATTTTTTTCACTATCTCACGATGGTGTATAACCGGAATTAAAGCTAATTCCCATATAGTTTCATCACCTTCTCAGCAACTTCTTCACATGTTTCACTAACTAGGTTCCTGTATTGTTTTGGTTTGCTGCTGCTCTTCCACAGTCACACGTAACACAGGTAAACAATTGGTAAATCACACTCACGTCCGAAAACAGGTACCCTAGCCAGAATGGTTTTACCCTCTCTAAAACACGTGATTTCCACTACCCAATACACATTTCACAACAGCGCCACAGACAGTGGGCAAGGGGGGAGGTTGAGTAGAGGCTTTTTGTATTGGAGCCAAGGAGGCGCGGCTAACTGGAAGGGAAAATAAACAATGGAAATAACCACATTTTCTAGGATTTTGTCAAATATTTAACGTTATTAGGGCAGTATTAAATACACTGCTCGACATTGAAAATGCAACACCAAGAAGGAGTGGTCAGAAATTGATGAAATTTGGTAAGAAGACAGAGACAGCATGGAACAATAAGTGATATTTATTTCAAAAAAAATAAGCAAAATTTAGAGCGAGGACGGCGTCGGCTCAGTAAGAAGTAGGACCACGTCTAGGCATGGAGTCTATAAGCCTGCGGATGGTGTCCTGAGGGATGGCACTCCATTCCCTTTCAACCATTTGCCACAGTTCGTCCTCTGAACGAGGCAGTGACAGGTTCTGCAAATGGCGTCCAATCACGTCCCACACATGTTCGATTGGTGACAAGTCAGGAGAGTATGGTGGCCAGGAAAGCATCTGTACACCTCGTAGAGCATGTTGGCTGATTCGAGCATTGTGAGGCCGGGCGTTATCCTGTTGAAAAATTGCATTTGGCAGACCCTGAAGGTAGGGGATTGCCACCGGCCGCAGTACATTATCTACATATCGTTGGGCCGTCATAGTGCCCCGAATACGAACTAGAGGTGATACGGAATTGTATGCAATAGCGCCCCAAACCATTATGCCACGTTGTCGCGCTGTGGGGCGTTCCACAGTTACTGCCGGATTCGATCTTTCTCCACGTCGACGCCACACACGTATGCGATGACTATCGCTGGACAAACAGAAGCGGGATTCATCTGAGAACACTACGGTTTGCCATTCTGCCATCCACGTCGCTCTGGTCCGGCACCATTCCAAACGTTGGAGTCTGTGCTGTGAGGTCAATGGCAGTCTTCTTAGCGGGCACCGTGATTGCAGGCCACGTGCAACCAGTCGACGGGAAATGGTTCTGGTCGACACAGGAACATCCAGGGTACCTTGCACGTGCTGCAGAATCGACGTACAAGTGACTTGCGGGTCCGCCACAGCTTGTCGGTGAATCCGTCGATCCAAGCGGTCTGACGTCACTCTGGCTGCACCTGAACCCCTCAATGTGGCTACATTTCCTCTTTCCAACCATCTCCGACACAGCCGATGCACATTGCTTGCATACATGTGGGTATCAGCTGCAATTTGACGTATGGACCAACCTCCCCTTCTCAGTCCGATCAACATACCCCTTGTAAAGTCGTCTATATGCTAGAAGTGTCTTCGTTGAGGACGGCGTGGCATTTCCTCCTATCACTCGTATCCTTCGAGTTAAAAACCAAATTTTTCCGATAATTAGCCTGGCAGAAAAACCAACATGAACATAGCCCACTTTTCAACTTCATTCTCTTATATCTTACTTCACGTGCGTCGGAGAGCTGCGCATTTCATATCATTTGCATAACTCAGCGACGTGTGTCTACGGTAAAATTTGCATGAATTTCTGACCACTCCTTCTTGGTGTTGCATTTTCAATGACGAGCAGTGTATAATTGCATTTACAACTAAAAACTGCATTTTGCCCATTCATTGCAAAAGAATAGTATCTGGATTAAAAAAGAAGAATTATTGCTATGTGCAAAAAATGATAAGAAAAGTCAATTTTTGGTTAATTTCACGAAACTTTACGGTTTATGTACGAACTTAATACTGAATAGAATGTAAATAATTTTGAAGATGCATGAAAAGAGTATTAAAAGGAAGCGTTTTAATGGTATTAGAACAAAAATGATGATTATTTATACTTCCAAAAATTTTTAGACAATGGACATTTTTTCGTATTTTTAGAGAAATTCAAGCCCTGGTAGGACCCTAAAGGATTTGTTCAAACTTGATAATATTTTACATGTGCATTGTACTTACGCATGCACAGCTTTTGCCGTGTATTACAGAATAAGATTCCAAAATTTTTGTTTTTCGCTCCACAGTACTGCAGTGCTCATTTATTGCGGTAAATAAAACTGGGCTAAATAATAAAAAATATTGCTATGTCCAAAAAAACCTAGTTTTTTCAACTATTAGTTGATTCCAAGAAACGTTGTTGCATTAAACTAAAATCTGTAAAGGAATGAAAAAATGAGAAAGATTCATGAAGAAATGTTAAGAGGAAGCAGTTTAATAGTAATAACATTAAAACAAAAATTTTAAATATTCCTATTTTTATCAAAAAGAGTTAGCATTAGACTATTGTCTAGGGTCAGGTGGGGTAAAATGGGTCAAAACAGAGCAATGTTACAATCAGGCGTTGGGTAAAATAGGTCACTGAGGGGTAAAATGAATCATGCTTTTAAATATTTTATTTTACGATTTTTATTGAACAGTAATTTTGTACTTTAGGAGAATAGAACTTTCTAGAAATGTTTATGCATTAGTTGTTTTCTCATTAAAAAACTTAAGTCCTCTTGATTCATCTCAGGGTCAGGAATGTCTAGCACTGTTTACGATGCATTATACTTCCAAACATCATTTCTCTCCTGAAACAAAAAAAAAAAAAAAGAACTTTTACTGTATTGTTCTACATTGTTGGGAAAAATGATGGCATGAAAATATACTATTTTGACGTTTTCCCCGAAAAAACTCAACTTGTACCCACTTTCTAACTTTTAAAGGTTGCTATCAATACACTTTGATTCA
>JAXGGA010021343.1:0-16752 GCA_038373865.1 Uloborus plumipes | reverse complement strand
TCAGAGTTTATTTATTGACAGTTATTTTCAGACAAATCAGTCAAGCAACGATCCAGAATGGGAAGCCACAGAAAGTAAGTTTTTTCTTGCAAACTTATTTTTCATAAAATTAAACTATTTTAAAATGATTTGTTTAAAATTGATAACAGATGCTTTCTGTAATGTTACTTTGCAAAAGTAAAGTCAAGTAAGGTCGTATTTTGCTCACATATCTGCCAAATATCCCATAAACAGGACGTTAAATAACTTAATAAATATGGCAACGGCGAACTATTTTAAGCCTAAAATGTATGTAAACCGTTCCAAGTAAGAGTTTTAAGCCGATAAAAATTGAAAAAAAAAATGTTAAAAAAAAAACTTGGGCATGAATTTGTTGAGGGAAAGTGAGGCCCGTCATATAAGCAAACTTTAGTTACAGCGTTCAACCAAAGTACACCATGTAAGTATGCAACGAGTTACCGCCCCAAAAAACCATGGCAAAACAGAACTGAAGCAAATACACTCATAACTGGGTCATGGCATCTTCAGACTGCAGTTTCGTCCTTATTCAGGCAGGGGCGTAGGAACTGTGGGAGCTTTGGCTCCCCCTAGAACATTTCAGACCGGCTCAGCTCCCCAGGTAAAATTTTCTTAGTACAACTTTTGTAACACATTTTTTACCGCAAACCTGTTTTCAAAAATGTGATCAAAAATCATTTAAAAGTATGTTGTTAAAGTTACAATTTTGAAAAATTGCCAGGGATAATTTTGTTACTCCAGTTCCTGTCCCCAAAGTAACCAAAGCTTACCTACAATTTGCTTTTAAGACTTCTTTTTCAAAAAAAATTCTATCCTCTGAAGTCACCAAAAATCGTTTACGGTCATTTTTTTCACTCGAAATTTTTTCCGGGAGAAAAGTTTGAGGCTTTTTTTTCTGAGCAAGTATTACATTCAAAACTAAATGCATATTAAAAATCTAAAAGAGTACTTAAACTTTGTCGTCTTTCCGACAAAAAAGATATTAGTAATGTTTTTTAATACCTTTTATTCACAAAAAATGTTTATTGAAAATTTATGACTTTATAATTGAGCTTGTATGAAAAAGTGAAAAAGTGTGCTTTGCCCCCCCCCCCCCCACCAGGAAAAGCACCTTGATTCATCACTGTTCTGGGCTCCCCCTGTGTTAACAAAGTTCCTACTCCAAAGGAATTCCGGAGTCATCAGTCAGGAATACTTAGCTACAACAAGAGGATATTTGCCTCCAGATCGGTTATTGGCTGTTCTCGTGAGCCCAGAATTAGGATAAAACTGCAGTCGCAGGATGTCAAGGAGCTGTGGTTGTATTTGGGTCATTCCAGCGAAAATGGTACAAATCATGTCTGAAACTCTTTACTTAAGATTATCAATTTAAATAATTTTCACCAAATAATCATATTTTTTTGATTGAGTTTCCATTCATTTGTATATAATGAAGTGTAAATGGCTAGTACATGGCTCATTTATGACCGGATTTTGAATATTTTGATCACTTTGTGTAACAGAGTGGACAAATAAGCCTTTAAAAATATCTTTATAATCACAAAGACAAGTTAGAATCACAGAACAAGTATAAAGCAGAATAAACAGCCTAAAACTGTAAGTCTGTCTGCAATTTCAAGAAAAAAAATCTATTTTTTTCATCACGAAATCGACTGTAACAGAGTGGACATCCAACAGTTCAAATTAACTACCGTAAGAAAAGAGTTAGGCTCACCCTGGTTGTTGACCAGGTTGTTGAACAGGGTGAATTAGGCTCACCCTGTTGTTAATTTAATGTAGCAAGCTAATCACGGCAGTTATACTACCTATATTTAAAAAAAAATATATCAGATTGAATGCAATTGTTTATTTTATTTCCAAAAGGCTTGTAACAGAGTGGATAATTCGAAACATAGAAAATCTAGGGACATGGATAAATAATAGTGTTTTTTGGGGAATTTTTTTTGTCATTTGCGTAATAATCTGTAGAAATGGTGTCAGAAGCATCTTCTGTGTGGTGCAGTGTCATTTATTTTGTTGTTACATTTCAGTTTAATTTTAAACCACATTTAAAATTCTAGCAATTTGAAGCTGGGACACGTCATTTTCTCCTACTTCTGATAAAGATATTTTTTTTGTGTCATTTCTAAATGGATTATGCCTAATCAATTGATACTTGATGGCACCAAATTAAATGGAGAACCAATAAAAAATACACTTAATGGGTAGTAGTTATTAAAATTGATTTAAAAAATTCTAAAGTCTCAGACATGATTTGTACCATTTTCGTTGGAATGACCCATTTGCTTTCACACTATGTAAGTTATTAATTACTATTATTGAATAAGAGCAACTTACATTTGGTGACTTATGGCCATTTTGTTTTAATTTTGAATATATAGAGTAATAGAGAGGAGCCTTTAAGCAGACAAATTGATAAAATTTAACCCATTTAAATATGAGTATTTTCCAACAAAGATTACGATTAACAATGAGTTATCAATTTAAGGCTCACCTATTTCATTTTAGCATGACATAAGTTGAAAACAATTATAATTCATGTCGTAATTAATAAAAAAATACCTTCTTGGATTTCGCATGTTGCATTGTAACCCGCGCGACGCCGGGCAGATCCACTACTACAGGGTGCGCCAGAGAAACTTTTTTGAAAAAATTCCTGCGCGGTGAGTTGGCTGCGCAGAAGGCCGAGAGTGGACGCATTTGGAGGGGGAAACCTCCAAGTTTTGTTTTCCCTTTAATCAGTCGCCATCATGCTATGGTCAAAAGAACAGCGCGACTTTGCTGTCGAAAGCTACTTTTCGAGTGGCCGTGAATGCAGTTCGGTACAGGACCATGATCGAGGAATTCTTTCTTCCCAGCCTCGAAGAAATGAACATTAGGGACTTGTAGTTTTAGCAAGATGGAGCCACAGCACACACAGCACGAGATTCAATGAATTTGTTGCGACAACATTTCCCCGACCACCTCATCTCTCTCAGAGGCGATCTAAAAGAGTACTGCAGGCCAGCAAGCTCCCCAGATTTGGCGCCGTGCGATTTTTTATGGAGTTATTTGAAATCCCTGGTTTATGTTGATTGACCCTGCACAATAGCTCACCTTAAGAATAACATTCGCGACGAAATTGCCAACATACCAATTGATATGCTGCAAAGAGTGCTCACAAACGTTAAAAATCGTCTTAATCAGTGCATGCTCAATGGGGGTCATCATTTAACCAATGTCATTTTCAAGACTAAATGAAAAAAAAAAAAAATTGGAATATTGTATTCTCAAATAAAAAAAGAATTAAAGCAATAACTTAAGTAGTTTTGTTTTTATTGACACTTCAAAAAAGTAAGTTTCTCTGGCGCACCCTGTATTAAATAAAACAACGATTAATAGTTCTAACAGTTTCTATAGTAATTATTTATAGTAAAAAATTCTTCGGCACAAGATATTGTAACAAATCTTGTAAATAGTTGTTTTTCTTCCTGCCTTGCACCATTTCACTAGTTTTGGTTTTATCTGGCGAAGTATTGCAAAAGTATCTGAAAATATCACTTTTACCATTGGTATACCGACCCCGTAACATTTTGTAGTTTTTGCACTTACCCTACATTTAATAAGCATGAAGACATTTTTGCTCGGAGTTGTAATATCGTGGGGTTTTCTTTTTATCACTAGAATTTTCTTAAATGGATTATTTAAGTTTGTGAATGAATCGAACACTCCGGATTTTGCTAGAATGTTGTAGAAATTTCCTTCTGAGTATAAATGGCTGTCCAACTGCCTTGAGTACAGTTAGTTAGTTTTTCTCAGATTTTATTTATGAGAAACTCGTTTTATTCGCTTGGGCGAATGTTTGTTTTGCTTTTGTAATTTCTTAATTACTGTTCACGTTAGATACGTGGTGCTGAGTTACTGTTGAGAGTACAGTGTATACTGTTTGCTACCTAATTGCTGGATGTTTAGCAATTGTTTCCTGCTCCTATTGTACATAAGTGTACATACTGGTAAATAAATTTATAGTTTCTTCGTCAAGATTGGAATGATTATTTAAGAAAGTTGAATGTGCTACGGACTCGTTACAATATCTTATTTCAGACAGTAGCAACGCGAAAGCCACTAGTATTAAATAAAACAACGATTGATAGTTCTAACAGTTTCTATAGTAATTATTTATAGTAAGAAATGCTTCGGCACAAGATATCTTATTATTTCAGACAGTAGTAACGCGAAAACCACTAGTATTAAATAAAACAACGATTGATAGTTCTAATAGTTTCTATAGTAATTATTTATAGTAAGAAATGCTTCGGCACAAGATATCTTATTATTTCAGACAGTAGCAACGCGAAAACCACTAGTATTAAATAAAACAACGATTGATAGTTCTAACAGTTTCTATAGTAATTATTTATAGTAAGAAATGCTTCGCACAAGATATCTTATTATTTCAGACAGTAGCAACGCAAAAAACGAACCACTTGTTTCATTTATTTATTTTTTACCCTCCCCCCCACCAAAAAAATATTCAACAAAAGATTAGTTTCTAGAAACAAACTCCATTTTCCTTACAAAATGAATGATGGTTCGAACAATTTGAATTGCTCTATGTAAATAATACCAAAGCGGAGCTTGGCGATTAAAATGAAAAGCTTCATGAGATACTAAACGCAGTCCAATGAAATTAAATATGGTAAGAAGAGGAAGAAAATCATTAATGCTGTCAAAATATACTTCACTCTAATTAATTTGGAAAACTTATTTGGATTTCCAAACATTCGGAAAAAGTTCATCAATCCTGAAAGCGTTGAGATTAAAATTGCACTTTAATGAATGTCACTTTTCCTAGCATAACAGCATTTTGCGTATTAAATTCATATACTCAGTTTCATATGAAGATTGAGAGCCCCTTAAGAATGGTGCTTCGAGATGATAAATTTACTATTAAAAGACGGAAAAAGGGATAAGGCAGAAAATAACATGGGCATCATATGTCGCTTCATATTGATAGAGTGGCTGCTAATAGTATGGTATAAAAATTTAAAAATAGAGTTTGATCGGTTTCAGGCTTTTGACTGAAATTTAAGTCTCGAAAGTTTTAAGATAATGAATACTTTTCCGTTCTTTTAAAGGCATTTTTCATTTTCATTTTGATTACAGCATACCTGAAATGAAACTAGGAATGGCTCTTGCGACTTTTTCTCAAACTGAAATGAATGATTTTTCTCTTTGATTCCAATTTATTAATGTAAAGTAGAGTAGGTTGAGCAGTAAATAAACAATCCTGTATGTTATTGAATAAATGAAGGGGCAAGTCATAAAGGTGATAGGTGACATTTTTTTAAATTTCTAGAAAAAGCTTTCAAAAAAAATGTGTTATTTTTTTAATGGATTTTTTTCAACGGGTAAAACGGGGTTAGATTCTTAGCTACCAGCCATTTATAGGACTAAGGGGACATGATACTGATGGATTTATCAACCTTCATCTATGGTAAAAAGTAAGTTTAAAAATTGTCACAAATCACCTTTATCCACTTGCCTCTTCAAATACCTTTGCGCTTGAAATTTAAAATTAAGTTATCCAATGTTTTATTGCACAAATAATGCACAAATTGCTGCAGGCACGTGTTTCGGGGTTATAAGAAACCCTTTTTTCATGTGAGGACTGTGAGCTTTTGGATAAAAACTCATCTGAGAAAAGCTTTTCCTCCTAACGCTCACACTTCTCGTATTGAAAGAAAGGTTCCCTGTAGCCCGGAAATACGTGTCTGCAGCGATCGTCATTATTTGTGTAATAAAACGTTGGATAACCCAGTTTTTATCATATACAATTTCTCAAAGGGAACTTTTGTGAGAACGGTGTAACTCCATCAATTCTTCATCAGACTTCATAAGTATGGCATCATTTTAAAGCCCACCCCCTCATTTTTGGCGAAAAATGAAAATACGGTTCACATTTTTAGTTTTTTTTTTCGAAAATAAATCGGTTTCTTCTGTTTTTTTTTTTACTGAGCATTGCTTTAATGAAGAGCATAAAAACAGAGTACACACACCCATTATTTTGAATTAGGGTCTGGCCATAATTTGTCACACTTTTTCCGCAACATTCACTCCACTACAATCTTTGTGACAAAGTATCACGCTTCAGTTTGTTCTCTATCACATGCACGCTGTTATTGTACTTATTGCCATTAAAAGAAATGTCGCATTTCTTACTGCCTTATTCTTTCCCCTTGCCTCAGATTGTCACAATTTCACGATTCTCCCCTCAATGTAGTACATAATTTGCGGATGATCCCTTATAAAAAACATCTACTGTTTAATATACTGTGAAACCTCGATAACTCAACACGTCGAGTTGATCGGGTGTCAATTTACCGAGGTACCGAAACTACAACTCTAAAAATGTTTTGTGTATTGCTTATTTACTTGTGTTTACCAATCCGGTTATAAAAATTAATTTACGGTAATTTACTTCTTTTTAATACGCTTTTATTATTTTCACATGCGGGTTTGTTTGTATGTATGTATGTAACTCTGAATAAAAAATTAAATTCATTCTTTACAAATATAAAAATACTAAAGGCTAAACTATATTACATGTTGATTTATTATGAGTGTTTTAGTTGCATCATGAAATACATTATACTCTAAAAGCGTATTTTTTAGCTTTTTTAAAATATAAATTATATTATTTTAATACGCTTTTATTAGTTTAACATGTGGGTTTGTATGTACCTGAATAAAAGACGAAATCCACGTTCTTTACAAACATAAAAGTAATATATTTAATACTATTATTATTACTAAAGGCTAAACTATATTACTTGTTGATGCATTATAAGTGCATGTAAACTCAGCGGATATTCAATAGTTTTGAAACTTCCTTTTAGTTTGATTTACTCTAAAAGCGAATTTTTTTCGTTTTTTTAAACTATATGTAGGGTTATTCTCTTTTTGAAAAGTATGTAACAAATTAATTAGAGTGAATTAGAGCAATTATGAATATATTATTAGGATTGAAATCATAATAATAATAGAAAAAAATAGCTCCGTATTAATTAGGTCTATTAAGGAGAAAAACCCTTCTCACACTTTTCTTCAAACCCTTCACACCCTTTTCTTCAAACCCTTTTCAAAGTGAAGTGAAAAACCCTTCACTTCACTTTAAAAAATGCATATGTCGTGCTGCCTTGCTTCTTTTGGGGAATCCCCGGTGTGGCCACATTTCTTTAGTATTTTCCTAGCCCTGGGACTTTCCTAACAGTGCCGAATAGGATGTCAAACAACTTTGGATACAAAGGGAAAATTCTCTAAAAGAGTTTTACAGACAATAATATCTGACTGCTTCAGGAACTACAAAATTCTCAGAAATGATCAATGTGAAAGAATATCGGTATCGGATACAAGGGAATATCGGATAGTGAAAGAATATCGGTATCAGATACAAATGGAATATAGGATGATGGGGGAATATCGGATACAAGGGAAAAAATATCGGTAGAAGAATATCGGTATCGGATACAAAGGGAATATCGGATAGTGAAAGAATATCGCTATCAGATACAAGGGGAAAATTCTCTAAAAGAGTTTTTCCAGAAAAAAATAATTGACTGACTCAGGAGTTACAAAATTATCAGAAGTGATCAATGGAAAAGAATATCGGTAGTAAAAAAATGAACTGCAATAGCTAGTGGATGTTGACTTACAGAGGTTTCTGCAAATGTTTTTAGTCAGAAAGGTTTTCACCCATTGAATTTAATATTGAACCAATTATTGGGAACGTAAATGTCGCCTAACCGAAATAGTAGAGTTATCTGCGTGTCGAGTTACCGGAGTTTCATTGTACACGTAAAAGGATGTAGTGTTAGGTCCATATCAGATCTTTTCTTTTACAATAACCTATTGCGAGTTATGATGCTGAATTGAAAATATTGCATTCAAAATCATACTAATTTATCTTTACTTAGAGACTTTCTTTCCTGTCAAAAGAAAAAAAATGTATTTACATTAAATATTTCATTATTCTATTTTCGCTGTTTAAAGAATAAATTTGGAGAAGCAAATAAATCCGAATTCAGCTTTCTAGTTGAAGATGTAAACCTTTTCTCAATTGTGGATATCTTTGACTAACAAATTGTGCTAATATGCGTATTTACTTACTTATCAATGTTTGATACAGAAATTAGTTTAAGTCTTCCAAGATACAAAGAAAGCTGATTATAAATATGCCAGCTGAATCTGATTACTTCTAACATAAAGTCTCTTTTCAATCTATTCCAACTTTTAATTGAAATCGTTGGGTTGTATTTATCACTACGATGCAGACTTAACCCCTCTTAGAGTTTTATGTTGCAGAATTCTAATCGTACTCAAGCTGTTAAAAACTGATAAAAATTCCTTTGTGAGGTGGTTTATGTGTTTCGCATTCTAATTCATTGATAAAGATTTCTTTTTGAGGTTGTATATGTGTTTCTCTTTCCAACTAATTAATAAAGATTTCTACGTTCGGATATAAAAAGAAGCTAATTTAGTAAAATTATCAAGTACACTGCCAGATAAATTCTTGGTTTGCTGTCTGAATGCATATTGATCCACAGAGGAAACTCCGTTTAAACTGATTGGTTAATTTATTTTTACTTGCTTGTTTCTTTTTCAAAATAATTTGTGAAGTAGTTTTATAATATTAACTTCAAATGTTAATTAAAGAGATTGATAAAATGTTTATAAGACTTGAATAGAAGTAAAATTTTGTTCTACGTTGTATTTGAATAGATTACGGATAAAGTTGTATTGATGAAATCTGGTGACAACAACTTTCTGAATAGTTAGTTACGTATATTGAGCTTTTCTAGTCAGTTATTTATGCTCATGGATTGTAGGAAAAATGAAGCTTACTTCAAGCTTTAAATAAAATATTTATTATATTCATTGATTCACTTGTTTAAATTTCAAATTGATTTAATACATATGATGCTTAAGGATGAAGTTCAGTGGTTGTCACTAGAGGCGTGGCCACTAAATAAAATTAATTATACATTATGTAGCGAGAGCTGGCGTCTCAAAGAAAAAAATTTCCCACTCTCTGAAATTCCTGATGGTTGTCATAGTTAAGGTGCTATGGACTTTTTACCCACTTAGCTTTTGCAACAATGGTTAAATGCTAACGGTTAAAATTGCTTTGTCAGTGAACTATTATTCTATTGAGAAATCAACGTTAATGAAGAACAACTTTTTCTTATCAGAGCTCAAAACTTATGTATTAAATAACAAAATTTCTTAGATTTTTGTGACTTTTTATGCAATATATGAACGCATTTATTAAAAATTGTATATAACTACCCCCCCGCCTCCTTCATTTAAGCATAAATTTGAAAGAAATTTTTGCTTAATTTGTGTGTGACTAGATTTGTTAGAAAACGTTGAGAAACAACTGAGACATGAGGATATAATTAAAAGCGTAACCCTAATTTGATAAACATAAAAAGAAATGAAATGCCTCAACAGCAGTGCATAAAAAAGAACTGTTTTCTTTCGTACGGTTTCCACGAAGACCACACAAAACTTCTAAACTTGATACGGCTATTTTAATCCATTAATGCCTCACATTTTTTTTTTCAAATAAATTTTGTATACTGGTTACAAACAGTGTTTAATGGACAGGAAAAATAATAAAAAAGAATATCATGAAAAAAATAATTTTTTTATTGGCAAAGAGAAATCGTCCCTTAAAAGTTACGATAGACCCCAGAGGCTACATACTTTTTTCACTAAAATTTTTTTATACCTACGATATAATACTTAAAAAGACATTTTATAAGAAATGAAATCAGCAATTAACATCAACTGGGAAGCTGGGAATAAATCTGAAACCTTAGCTTTTTTTCCTTGAGATTATGAACGATGTAATTTCTGATAAAGATCATATTAAAACTGCTACAGAACACACTTTACAATGGTTATGTGCTGCAATCTGTTAATAAGGAATTAAAACACTACCAAGGTACTAATTGAACACTATTATTTGGTTGAAATGTTCATTTTTGGGAAATTCAGACCCTTTTTTGGACTGCCCCTAAACAGGGAAGCTAGGGAAAATGGGTTAAAGTAACCGGTATAGTTATATTAAGCTTTATTTAAACCGCTTTTTTTTTTGTATAAATCTAAAAGTTAATTTACTGCTTAATTAACATGCAAACTTTTAACCAGACAAGTGCTTTATTTTAAATGGATTTAATAATAAAAGGGGCAAGTGGATAAAGGTGATATGTGACAATTTTTTAAATTTCTAGATAAATATTTCAAAAAAAAAAAAAAAAAATGTTGTGCTATTTTTTTTAATGGATTTTTCTCAACGAGTAAAACGGGGTCATATTCTTAGTTACCAAGCATTTCTGTGACTAAGGGGACAAGGTACTGATGGACTTATCACCTTCATCCATGGCAAAAAGTAAGTTTCAAAAGTTAGCACATATCACTTTTATCTACTTGCCCCTTCAATTATCTACTTATTAATTTTGGATAACGGTTAAATTACTGCTTTTTCTACTTTTTTTACTAACGGATAAATTATCAACCCAAGTAGCACACTTCGTTTTTTAAAGGTTGTAAAATGGTTATTAACGTCCCTAGCAGCACAATTTCATCGGCCGATGATCGGATTCCGATGAGTTCTCATCGGGAATTGCTCCAATATGTCTCATCGGTCAAACAGAATCCGAGCAGCAAAATCCGATGAGTTTTGCTCGAAATATGATGAGAGTTGGAGCAATATACGAGCAGTGTAGCTCCGTGGCAATGAATTTTGGATCAAAATACGATGAGAGTTGGATCATCATACGAGCAGTGTAGTTCCGTGGCGATAAATTTTAGATCATTTTCTTTTTTTTTCTTTCAAATGGGACTGCAGTAAAGGCACAACCTTTTGCAGACGTAGTGCGATCCCCCAACCAGGTGTGACTGGCCAACTCTAGGATCGAACCCGGGTTATCGGCGCGGAAAGCCAACGCTCTATCGTTTTCCAATGAAATATAGCTCGGCTAAAATTTCATCTGGAAACTTGATCGGAAGGATATCGTTTTCCGATGAAATATAGCTCGGCTAATTTTCATCGGGAAACTTGATCGGAAGGATATCGTTGTCCGATGGAACATAGCTCGGCATATTTTCATCGGGAAATTTGATCGGAAGGATATCACTTTCCGATGAAAAGTAGCTCATCGGATACTGATCGGAAAGATGTCATCGTGCGTTACGGGATTAGTTTACGAGGAGTTCGATGATCGGCCGAGCAAAATCCGATGAGTTGATGCTACTTGGGGCTGCAACAACCGCTTAAAAACGTTTATAAAACGTTTAAAGGTTATATGTGCTACCTGGGAAAGCATGAGTGGAGCTGATTAAAACAGATAAATTTTAGCTCAAAGTTACTCTAAATGTTTGCAACTATTAGACAGCAAGAAACAGGCGATGAAATTTTGGATAGTTTAAAATTCCCTGTTTATACTTCTAATTTTCCTTTCATCATCGTTTACTCTCTTTCCATGGGCGGAAAATAAGGAGGGCAAGATTGGACGGTCACACCCCCAAAATTTTTTTTTAGAATGTTAAAAAACGGGTAAATTCCATTTATGTATAACACAAATCAACGATTACGTGCAAAAAAAAAGAAAAAAAAATGTAAATTTTCAACAAAAATTGATAAAATTCATTCATAAACATATTCTCAAGATTATTTCTAATAACAGAGGAATCTGAAAAAAAAAAAAAAATGCTCTGAAACAAATACAACGGGGTAAGAAAGGATTTTCAATTTTAGCTGTTTGGGAAATAGCACAAGACACTAGAACTCGATGGGAAAAATTTTTCGTGACTTCAAATATTTCAGATTAAAACTTGACTTGAAGTTTAAAACTAATTTCCAATCGCGACATTTTATGTTATGACGAATTACAAAATAATTTTAAAGTTTATTCATAAAAAAAATTAAATTGTTTTAATTACTCTAATTTTTCTTAATATTAAATACAGTGTAAGACATCTTTCTTTTAACCAATATGTACAGGGGTTGGACAAAAATATGGAAACACCTTAAAAAAGACACATTTCCTTGTCTAATATGGTGTAGGAAACCCGTTGGTATTCAAAACAGCTTGCAGTCTTCTCGGAATGTATAAATACAGCTCCTGTATGTCTGCCAAGGGAATATTGTACCATTTTTCATGTAAAACGGTGGCAAGTTCAGATAACGATGTTTTCGGTGAATAACGAGAACGCACTTTCCGCACCGACCACAAAGGTTGGACAATCTTCAGGTCTGGAGACTGTGGTGGCCAGGGGAGATGTGATAAATCATCGTCGTGCTCAGAAAGCTATTCCTGGACAATAACAGCTGCGTGAACAGTAGGGCTGTCGTTTTGGAAGACACGATCACCATTGGGGAACAAAATTTGAACCATGGGATGGACTTGATCGGCCAAAATGTTCACATAAGTCTTGGCAGTCATGTGCCCTGACAGAGTTATCATAGGGCCAGAAGAGAATTACGATATGGCTGCCCAAACCATCACAGAAGCCCCGCCATATTTCACTCTTGGCAATAAGGAGTTTGTATTATAGACTTGAGATGGCGTTCTCTAGACGTAAACTCTGCCAGAAGTGGGAAACAATGTGAAAGAAGACTCATTAGACCATATTACCTTCTTCCACTATGCTATAGTCCAGGTTTTATGACTTAAACACCACTTTTTCCTGTTTCGGGCATTAGCATCCTTGATGAATTAATTTTCAATAGCAGCACAGCCAGCAATTCCCTCTTTATGAAGCTCTCTTCTAATTGTTTTGGTACTCACAGGGTTTGATAACATGACATTCATTTCAGGAGTAACTTTTGCAACTGTGGTCTTCTTATTTTTTGTCACAATTGCCCTCAATGAGTGTCTGTCACGATCACTAAGCACACAGTTTCGTCTGCGCTGTGACTTAGCGTATGATGTTTTTCTGCATTTCAAATATGTGGAATAAATCTTCAATACAGTACCTTTTGAAACACTAAACACTTCGGCTACTTTGCTTGCGGAAGCACTTACCATAAGTGCTCCACCAATTCACCCACTTTCGAAGTTTGTTAGCTCTGACATAATGCAATGTCAAGCTCACATAACAGTGCTCTGACAACGACTGAACTGTTCAATATATTTACAAAGCTGTATAAGTAGCCTCAGTAGACGAAAATGCTAGTGCCACTTACATACTTCATTGAAATCAATCAGTCTTTTCAAACATGCATTTCACTAGGTGTTTCCATATTTTTGTCCAACCCCTGTATTTTTTTCCATACTGAGGTACTTCATATTTAACAAATTCTCACCCACAAACGAAATGTTGAAATGTCGCCGCTGTCTCTTGCCGTATTGGAAGCGTTAAGGATTAAAATGAAATGAATGAAAATAATCTGTAATATATCTTACATTTCATTGAAAAGCACTTTGACTAAACTGTCACAAAGACTATTATTGATTTTGCCGCTGGGAAAGAAATGGCGTGGGTTCAACTTCTACAAAGTTTGAAGATATTATCCCAAAAATACCTTCTCCAAAAATACCTTTAAGCAAATTTTCTATGGAAAATACATTTTCTACTTTTATTAGAGATAAAATGAATTGCATACATAAATTAGGTCATTTAACGTTCTTAAAAGTTTGTTATGTTTTCAAATTCAAAGCACATTTATTTCATTAGCGGTACTGCTTATCTTTTTTTAATACTAAATCGAATTTTTCAGTTCCGATTTGATTTGCAGGCGATTACTTTGCTTAGACGTCAATAAATACACCGCTATTTATTTTTAAAAGATGGAACTGGCTTTGAAGGCAAATCACTACGTTACTGAATCAATAAAATCTGCAATGAAAAAAACTTGTTTTATAACCTTTGCGATAATTTTGGCATCAAAATAATTTATCATTCTATACATATATATGTGTGTGTGTGTAAAAAGCCGACGATAACTTTTGATGAGTTAGTAAAAGCTCATCATTGAGGAGGGAGGGTATTGGAAGAATTCTGCGAATGAAATTTATTGCCATCATTACGGCAAAAGTTTCGCCGGATATATTGACTAGGGCAATTTTAACATAAATTCTAGAAAGAGCAGTAAATTAAAATTTTCAAACTTGTTAGGGAGGAGTTGTAAATCATGTCATCGGAAGTGGTTGTTAATCTCGGATTCTGAAATATATTCGATTATTACTTAGACAATTATTTAAGACTATAGTCAATCATAGGACGCATTGATTTAAATATCATCCGCAATTTATTTTCAGTTGCCCACATTACTCGTTTTTTTTAATTGTAAAAGTATTTGTTTTAGAAAGATTTACTAGTTTGAGAGGTAAAAAAAAAATTGAATAGTTAAATGGGTAATGATTTATTGGACTCGTTAGTTTTCTTGCTCATATATACCGATTTTTTACTTTAATAACATTAAACTGAATTGTTTTTCTAATATTCTAACAACGAAAATGCAGTAAAGAGATTAGATTTGCTATTAAATGAAAGTGAATAAGACAGTTATGTAGAAATTTCAGCAAGTATTCGCAAAAGAAAATTTTATTCTATCTTTCCACGGTTGAGTTCGAAAATTTATATCTACTGTGTAATAAATGTATGGATTTTGAAAAATAACGGCAGAGAGGTGTTAGTGGTAATATTTTGAAATCATTCTAAATAGCGACTTAAATTTTATAGAATTTTCCGTGTCAGTCACAAAAAAAAGCTTTTATTTCTTTGTTGCAAATGGCATTATCAGTTTGCCCAAAACAGAGTAATCTTTTATTGAACAAAATGGTACTTGCTAATTAACTCCATCGCAGCTACAGATTTGGCGGTTTAAACAGATTTGGCTATTTATTTCGCAGCTTTTTTAGTGGCTGTTGTTCGCACACACATGCAGTTATCTAAAACCACCGAAAAATTCGCCTAATAAATCACCAAATCTGTTGCTGCGGTGGAGTTAATACGTAAGCACCAGTAAAACGTACCTGAGTCTGCCTATTGCTATTATTTTTACGCAAATATTTATTTTTAGCAAAAAACAAAAAAAAGGAAAAAATGCTATGTAGCATTTATGTTTTTAGGGGCATTTTATCATAATGTGGAACATGTTAAAGTGATAGTAATTTTTCCCTCCAGCAGCTTTCCACAAATTAGGCTTATTGTAGAGATGCATCATAGTTTTTAAATGCGTACATTTTGGCAGGTTTAATTTGCTTCATAAATTTGCAGAAATAGCCTTTTTTGTTTTTGTTTCTTAACCGACTTCCACAAAGGAAGAGGTTATACAATTTGTCGGAGATTTTTTTTTGTATGTCCAAAGATTACTCGAACACGCCTGGACCGATTTCAAAAATTCTTTTTTTGTTTAAAAGGGTTTTCTTTCCAATTGGTCCTATCCTTTTGTGGTCCCGGTTTCATAACGGGAACCTGCAGAAATCGATCTAAATAGAAATCTTGATCACAGTAATCGTAATAATGACCCCAATTTTGAATGTACGGCTTCTCTGGATTAGTTCATTTCTATCTACTTTTTATCTTCATGTAATGCTGATAAAATTGTTTTGAAATGTCTAGTTATATTAAAAACTGAGTATCTTTCTATATCGTGCTTCTTTCTCCTGAACGACAATGAACTGAAAGTCGAACCAGGTAACGATAGATGCGCATTTTTTCTGGCTTCATTAGTTTTAATTTATGTAATTGTACGATTTTAATTAACGAAGATATCAATTAATAAGTAGTTAAAGTTAAAGCGATTTGTGCTAAATAATTATACATGAAATCCATTGTTACAAAACGTGGTTGATATGAAACAGTACCCAAGTAGCACACTTTGTTTTTTAAAGGTTGTAAAATGGTTATTAACGTTGTAACAACAGCTTAAAAACGTTTATAAAACGTTTAAAGGTTATTTGTGCTACCTGGGTAATTATAATGATAATCAGAATTTTGAATGAAGGCTTAACATGAAACTCATTAGCGGGCCACGTACGTAGTATGTCTTAAAATCTTATAAACCGCGAAAAACTAGTTTTGTTTTGAAATATAAATTAGTTGAAAAGCCGTTAATATTTAGAAAAAAAATATTAGAAAATATTTATTAAAAAAAAAAAGAACCAAGGGAAAATTTAAAACTATTTATTTGTACATGCATTAAAAAAAATGTACAACTATCTTTTTGAGAGGTGATTGATATTTTAACTTTTTTACTAAATTTAAAATTTTTAGTGCCTAGGCTATTATTAGTCTGGTACTCTCGTAAGAGGAAGTCAATACCCTCGTGCATCCACGCAATCAATCCTGCGATGAACAACAGCCATGTCCCCATCCGGGAAAACCTTCAATAATAGCACACTGGAGGATGAGGGACTGAGCCCCGGGAGCCTCAAGCTTTAAAATTTATTTATTTCGTGGCCAACTAGTACACAAATAAATACAAAAGAATTACACGGATTAGTTTTTAGTGTCAATAGTTTAAAAGTTTAGACGCCGTTGATGGTTTCTTTCTTCTTTTTCTTCCATAGTTTATTTTACGTAGCATTTACTTAAGAAAATTAGGTGAAGTTTCGTGATAGAAACATTACCTTATTTCATAATTATTGTTTCGTATGATTCTGTTTAGTGTTTTTGCGCCGACTTCAAAACTTATGTTTAAATGTAGTATCGATGGTGCTCAAAGAATGAAATTAGTTT
>JAXGGA010021342.1:0-16752 GCA_038373865.1 Uloborus plumipes | reverse complement strand
ACAAAAAATAGCTTACTTATTGTAAGTATGTATGTATGTATGGTAGAATGTGTATATTGTATGTATGTAAGAATGTGGTATATGAGTGAAATAAGCATGGAGCGCTGTGAACGATGAAGGAATATAAAAATAACAAAAGGCAAACATTATTTTTATGTTATTATAATTTATTCCTTAAAATTATGTATCATTAATTAAACAATTACGACAGTAACACTATTAAACAATATCAATCTCTTAATGCTATAGCGTGAACAATATTTTTTGTTAGTCCATCTTTAGCTAACACAAACAAACTGGATGGTTTACCCACTCGAGAGCATGCCACGTATAATTGTCCATGTGAAAAACATGGTGTTCTGAAATCTAAGCCACAAACAGACATCGTTTGACCTTGAGATCAATTTAAAATCCTGGCTTCGATCACGTTTTTCATTAATTTTTGAATGACTAATCGCATACCGTTGCACAAATTACGAAGCAAGATAATTGGAGACCTTTATTTTTTAAAAATGTGTGTCACTTTAATGGTCGTTCATACCCCCCCCCCCCTCTCGCAGTGAAAAAAACTTTACACAGCAGATTTTTTGCCTAATAACTCAACACTCATGGTGTTTGATACATTTTATTTGTTTGTAATGATGTTTTTTGGTCACAACCAATATGAAAATCACAAAAAAATAGTTACTTTAATTTTTAACATATATTTATCTTCTTCAGAATTTTTGACTTTTAATTTTACCTTGAATTTGACGTAAATGCAAGGTATAAAATACAGAATTTTATAAAGGTACAAAAATTAACATAATATAATTGATAGTGTATATAATTTTTGAAAAAATAATATAAGTGCCGCAAATCAAAAACCATTTATTGCCACAATCGATTCAAAGCCCCCAAAAATGGCGCAAACGTCCATAAGAAAATTCTACAGCATCGAAGGACCCCATTGCCAATTTTAACAAAGATCCGACCAAAACTGTCATTTTGTACTATAAAAAAACATGGGGTAGATACCCATGAGGGGATGTACCTGCATAAGGACATTACAATCATTAAAATCATTCAAAAAAAACCATGCAGCTGTTCGAAAAAATCCTTGCGGGCCTGGATTCGATCTCATTCCATCAGGAACTTCAACATGACGCGCATAACCACTTGACCATTGGGTTGCTCATTGAAGTAATTATTTACGATAACACATATTGTTTTAAATGACATGAAATGTTAGTTTTTGATCATAACTTTTTTTCTAGTGAACAAATATCGTCATATGAGTACATGGTACCTAAGTTACACCATCTCCTATCGATTAAAAAAAATCGTCCAAATCGGTTCAGTAGATCAGATGTTATGTGCGAACAAAAAAATATTTAGGGGGGTGGACTACCCCTAACATTTAGGGGGATGAAAAATAGATGTTGGCCGATTCTCATAGATACTGGATAAGCACAAAAAATTTCATCAAAATCGGTCAAGCCGTTTCGGAGGAGTATGGCAACGAAAACTGTGACACGAGAATTTTATATATTAGATTTTATTTCATACTTTTTAGTGCGAATCAAGCTGATAGAAATAGTCTTTAAATTTAAAAAGCTTTTTTTTGTATTTTATTAGTTTGTTACTATAAAATTAGCGGTACTATACTGTAAAAACAATATCTATTTTGTACAGTGCGCTTCCAATCCTGATTAGGGATCCGAAAAAGGTAGAGAACCTTATGTTAGCGTATTATTTGCAATTTTTACTATCTATTTATGCAAATTGTTTTAGGAAACTCGATGATTGTAAATTACCTATTTTGGGAACCCTTTAGCCCCTGACAACGGTGATTAGGGATCTGCAAAAGGGTAGACAACCAAATATTAGCATTTTGTTTACAATTTCTGCTCTCCATTTATGTTAACAGTTTTAGGAAACTCGATGAGGGTAAATCACTCATTTTTGAGCACCTTTTAGCCCCTGACAACCCTGATTAGGGATGTGAAACAGGTAGAAACTTTTACTTATTCGCAACTTTTACTCTTAATTCATGTTAATAATTACCACACGTTTTGAAATATTTTCTCGTTTTTCACCAAAGTTTCTTGGAAGAAAATGCAGAAAATTAAGTGAACTGTACCAAATTTCCTCATTTCAGTTGAATCACTCCCTTTCTGTGGTAGTATAGGAGCTGGACGTTTTCTCAGTTACTCTGTTGGAGGACTTCAGAGTGCTTTCTATGCCTGATTCGTTGAAAAGTGTTGCATGTCTTGAATACTCTCATTGGCAGATCCTGAATTGCTGGAATACAGAGATTTTCTCCAAACTGACCCAAACATTTTTAGTGGTAATTCTTTTTATGGCTGTGCATGTCGGGAATTTCGCCACGAGTGTCACAGCCTATGGGGATTTGAGAGCGCGTCCAACCCCCCCCCCCCCTTTCTACCCTAATAATTTGGAAAATGGGGACAGTCCCCCTTAATAATTTTTCACATAAAACTCAGAAATTATTTAACAAAGGTGCGGGGATAAAATATAGTTCTACTAAAAAATCTCCAGGAAACTGGAATTCCATTAACCTTTCTAGTAGCGGCACAGCTCCTTCTCACGTAACATCTCTAGAAGAAGCTGTATCGTTATAATGATACTTAAGAAAAAACCTGTATCTTTATTCGTGATTACACTGTAGAAAAAATCTGTACCACTAGAAATTCAGCTACAACAAATGTGTCCAAAATGTTGGGAAAAATTGAGTGTAGCCTTTTTTTCTGTGAGAGACATAATATCAAAACATCTGTTTAATCGTGTTAACACCGCGTTTTGTTTGGCTATAAATTATAATCATTTTCGGCTTTTGTTCTGCTCATAGAGAAGTTTTTGTCATGATGTAAGGAAAGCAACGCTACCTTTTTTTTATTTTCGTCTAGAGAAAATACGAACATATTATTACAATGCCATTGAAACCGAATAAGGAACTTTATGTGTCTTTCGTAATGCAGACAATAACATTTCAACTGAAATATGTGTTTTTTTTTTTTTTTTTTTTAAGTTTCAGCAACTGTCAGATGCCATTAGAGTTAAAAGTCGAGCTAATGAATGACGTAAAAAATTACAGATTACATATTTTTCGAGCTGTAACGAATAATATTACACCGGGCCCCAAGGATCGTTCGTAAGGCCTTAAATGGCCCGTGGTCAGTAGGTAGTTTCTCACTCATATGTAAATGAATACAATGAATAAGAGTGCCCTTTAAATTACCAAAACATTGTAACAATCAAATATAATGCAAAAAACTGAAGGGAAGAAAAACATTCGTTTCTTACAGACAATGACACAATGAAAAGTACGTATAAAAATAGGAAAATAGTAAGGCGTTTCGTTTTTTGGTAAAAACAGAAAAAATACATTTCCTTAGGCGGGAGTGTAAGTGGCAGTTCCTTTTAAATAGAATGGGTGAAAAAAGCTGTTTCCTGCTCTGAGCATTCAAATTCGAAATGGGTACCCGGGTACCTAGGTAGTTATTAAGAGTAAGAGAAAAGTTTGGTCATTGACGCGAGGGTTCAATATTCAATTTCTAAATATTGACAGAAGAGTATTTTTGAACATCTTCTAATTTTAACACAAGCAAAAATCGTCTAAAATGCATTTTTAAGGCAACTGTTTTGAAAAGTTTTTTGCCTGCCATAGACATTCATGCTGACCACGGCCATGGGTCCGTAATGTAATTTCATATACAGTCCACTAACAGGGGCTGGTGAAAAACAGTTTCTGTTGGAGGCACCGAGAAGCAAAAATTGTCTCCCCAACCCTCCAAATTTTGTGTATAAAAAAGTTCCCATGAGGTTAGTTTAAAACAGTGATGAAATGACCAACTTACGGACCACGGGCCACATCTGCTCCGCGAAGCTAATTCTTATGATGTTCTGGTGCTTTGTTCAATGCTACAAACACGAGAAGTGACAATGTCTCACATTTGAAGCCAAAATATTCAGAAATCTGTGTTTGAAAAACATTTATTTCGTAAAATAAGCTTCAAATTATGAATAAAACTATTATTTGTAGTTTTCTTTCCTGTTCCATATTTAAACATGTTATTGCGAAAAGATAAAAATATTTTGAAAGTTTAGATGCGTTCTGGTACGCGAGAATAATTTAAACATGAAGTGCGGCTCTCCCACTGAAAAAGGTTGTGCCCCACTGCTTTAGAATGTTTTTAAAAAGCCCTTAAAGATAATTAATCCACTTTAAAGTGCAGAGACATTGCATACTATACTTAGTTCATGGGAAAAGTGCAGTACTTATAAACAAAGAATTGCGCCAGTTGGCGATGTCGGTCACGCGTTTGGCTTGAACAAGTACAAATTGCTTCCAATTGGACAGCGAATGCTAACTCTATTGATTAACTTTGATCTTTTAATTAAAAAGAAAATTCCCAAAAGTGGCGCAGAGTAGCGTATATAGGGGTTCCAGCACCCGTGGCGAACTTAAGATTTTGCGCCCACCCCCTGGTAGTCTTGATGGGAGGTCATAGGAGGTCACTGTGACCTAGCAAAACAATTCCTTATTCAGAAAGTTTTTATTATTCTGTAAATTTAAAGACAATATTGCAACTCAGATATTCGTCTTTTCTTTTTCTAAATGTTTTTAATAATGCCTAATGTTCCTTCTCGTTAGATGTTTCATTTTCCCCTCTAGCTCTTATTCTTACGCTTTTATTTTTATTTAATGTTTTTCTACAAATAAATTTAAAACATTTTTTGTCTTAGCCCCTTATTTTTATTAATCGAAATGACGGCGCAGCAACCCCCCTGGTTAAAATGACCAACACTGGTTTAAATTTATTTCTCTCCAGCCTCATAACCATTTTGCTTCAGCTTGAACCAGACCCGTTATTTAGGAGGGGCAGGGAGGTCAATAACCCCCCCCCCCCTGGCTTTAAGAAGTCAATGTATTTACATATAAAGGGGCGTGGTTTTTGCTGTTTCCCGATGAAATTGCATTGTGTTTGCACCCTTTGCCCCCCCTCCCCCCCCCCCGAAAAACTTGAAATGACATCCCTGGCTTGAGCCCTTTTCATTTTGCCACTTTTGCTCCAAATTTCATTTTTTATTTTGCTGAATCTTGCATCAAATAGTTTTTTTTTTTTTTTTTTGCTTCAGTCGGGCCAAAATTGTAATTTTCCTGTCTCACTCTGCTCCAAGACAGTGTTTATTTTTTGCTCCAGTATGCTCCAAAATACTTATTTTTCCGCTCCAAAACAGAATTTTAGTTGCTCCGAAAGGGTATCCATCGTATCCCATCCCTGCTATAGTTTAAATAAAAGTGACAGAGTATATAAATATGAGAGAAAGTTATGGGCCCTCGACATATTTACAATTCTAGGTTGTTAATGAAAATATCTTATAGAAAAATACTTTAAAGTAAAACAGAGGAGCTGGGCTGATTTAAAGGATTGCAATGAAAAGGCACGCTAGCATTTAAAAGTACAAAGGTAAAATGATACGAGTTCAAACGAGATAGAGTAAATAATACGCAATTGTAAATATCGCAGTGTATGATGGCAATGGTACATATTTAATGTTATAATTCTGCATTAAATTAGTAAAATATGAAATAGCATAATTCTCCCTAATAGCAGACAATTCCCAATAACGGACAAAACTTCTGGTTTCGTTACTCTCCGTTATTCGGAGGTTTTACTGTAATTCTAAGAACTCGGGTAATTTCAAAGCCATCTTTGTTAATGCTGTAAGAGGTAATGGGAAATCTGTGACTCTCTCCCGTTAAAGAACATTTTTAAACAAGGGAGGGAAGGGATCAAGTTCTCCATCCGAAACTTTGAAGTTCTTAACACCAAATTTGGAGAATATTTTTTCTTAGTTCAGGGAGAAGGGCGGAAAAGCGGCTATCCACCGAATTTCAAAATTAAAATCCTAGGAATAAAATTTTAGGCTATCTTTGATATTAAACAACTATTGGAAATCAAAGACTCTCTCCTGGAATTTTTCTGAAATTAAAGGCCAAAAGACACAATTTTACACATGTGTACAATTTACATCTGCATATCTTTACTAATAATATAAAGCTATAGAATTTATTTGTTTGTTTGTTTGTTTGCTTAACCGCGCTAATCTCAGGAACTACTGGTTCGATTTGAAAAATTATTTTTGTGTTGAATAGTCCATTTATCCAGGAAGGCTTTAGGCTATATGAGTTATTGTTATAACTAAAAATAATAATGTAAAAAATAATAAACTCTACGAAAAGAATTAGTTTCCTCTCTTCTCGAAAGATGGCTTTCATAAAGAGTATTGCTAAGCTTTTGTAACTGTGGAGGCGCCCTCTACATTCAGTGGTTGACAATCAAGCAGTTGCTCTTGCCTTTTAATGTGGATTAGTTTCCACTCTTCTCGAGAGATGTCGTTCGTTAAAATTATTTTTTTAGCAACTGTGTAGAGAGCGCTGGTTGACAAGTGCTCTAGCCTCGAGAGTCTTGCCTCTTGCCACATGGCTCAGATCAAGAAATGGTTTTCTTCGATATTCAGGTATATAATTTGTTTTGTAGGATTTTTCTTTTTACTTTTGTCTTCCTTATTTCTGCATTGTTAGTATTTGTTCTTCATTTGTGGCTGTTCTTTGCAACCTTATTATTGTAGTGTACCTCAGGTACTTAACTAAGCACATTATTTAAAACCATACTATATTTATATAGGGTATTGTTTTCTTATTCTTTTGACCTTTTCTTTTGACTTTTTCTTTTTTTTTTCTGATGTAATAGGTAGGTAAGTAGGTTTCAAATGAAGCAAACCTTCTTTTTTTTTTTAATGATTTAAGATAGTTACTAATTTAAGCAAATAATATGATTCGTCATATTTTTGTAACGTTTTTACTATTTTGTATCATTGGTACTAAACACATAATTTAATTGCATAGTATTTTTATATTGGGTAGTGTTTAATTATTCTTTTAACGTTTTTTTCCTTATGTAGCACATATATACGTTGGCTTCAAATGAGTCGAACTTTTTTTTTAATAGTTGCATATAGTTACTAATCTAAATAAATAATTTGATTTGTCATGGTTTAGTACAACATGGGTACTTATCTAAACACATAATAAAAGTGCGTGGTATTTTTATATTGGGTATTGTGTTGAATAGTACATTTATACAGATGTAGCCCGTGCAACGCTGGGCCACGCAGCTAGTAATTTTCTATTTTCGTTGGGGAGTTATGACCTATGATCCCCGCTTGACTGTGCTACTGTGTCATCTAATGACTAATCCTTGAGAGGTATTTTGGACTGCTTAACCGCGCTAATCTCAGGAACTACTGGTTCGATTTGAAAAAATATTTTTGGTGTTGAATAGTCCATTTATCCAGGGAGGCTTTAGGCTATAGGAGTTATTGTTATAACTAAAAATAATAACGTCAAGAATAATAAACTCTACGAAAAGAATTAGTTTCCTCTCTTCTCGAGAGATGGCGCTCATAAAGAGTATTGCTAAGCTTTTGCAACTGTGGAGGCGCCCTCTACATTCAGTGGTTGACAATCAAGCAGTTGCTCTTGCCTTTTAATGCGGATTAGTTTCCACTCTTCTCGAGAGATGTCGTTCGTTAAAATTATTTTTTTAGCAACTGTGTAGACAGCGCCGGTTGACAATTGCTCTAGCCTCGAGAGTCTTGCCTCTTGCCACATGGCTCAGATCAAAAAATCTTTTTCTTCGATATTTAGGTATATAATTTGTTTTGTAGGATTTTTCTTTTTACTTTTGTCTTCCTTATTTCTGCATTGTTAGTATTTGTTCTTCATTTGTGGTTGTTCTTCGCAACTTTATTATTATAGTGTACCTCAGGTACTTAACTAAGCACATAATTTAAAACCATAGTATATTTATATAGGGTATTGTTTTCCTATTCTTTTGACTCTTTCTTTTTTTTCTTATGTAATAGGTAGGTAAGTAGGTTATTTTTGCTTTCACAATGGCAAAAATTGGTCAGAATCAGCAAGAATAGTAAATACAGTACAAACCAAAATTGCAGAGCTAAAGGCAGTTTATTTGAAATGGAATTAGAAAAGTAAATGAAATTATGTTTTCTTTTAAAAAAAATTATAAATTAAAAAAAAAAAATATGTTACAAATCACCTCCCAAACACTACTTCTACTTTTAGGCTAAAAAGATACAAATGCCAACAGCGACTAAAATTTTTGGGAGGGGGAAAATAATCAATTGCCGAATGAAGTTCCAATTTTACCGAATGATAAAATACAAGCATGCACACATGTCATACATGCATAGTATTTAGTGAGAAAAAACGTAAGGCATCTTTCAAATAAATAATTCTAAAAACCAAAAAGAACAAAGAACAAATAATCTCAATGTTGCAATATTGTCTTCAAATTGCCGAATCGTCAGCAAAATGTGCCGAATACAGATATTATTGGGAGGTCACAGTGACCTCCCATCGGGGCGCTCCTGGCTAACAGACTCCAGAGAACCGGATTTTCGTCGACTACTTGACCTAACTTGACCCACAGCGGTTGGTCAAGACTCACAATGACGTCATGTGAATTGGGTCCTCGACTGGCTGTTGTGTTCGAACATAACCATTAAGTCTGGTTGTGTTTGAATAAAGTTACCGATTAATCCAACTGGGCTGATCTAGCTTCCCTACATGAAAACTTTAAATAAATTGACTTTAAAAATTCTGCAAAAGTTGAATTAAAACCTTTCCTGCACAGTTTTAGGAATGGAAAATAAATATTATACTAATTTTTAGTTGTACAACTATTTTTTGGCAACATAAATTTTTTCCCCTTTGTTTATTATGATTTTGACAATCTAGTGTAGAAGGAAGAAAATTCAGAGAAGTGTTCAAACGTTTGAATTCTCCTTCTTGTAGCTGTGTGTTTTATGTACAAAAGCAAAAGTGAAAAAAAATTTCAATAATGAAACGTGCTGTTGTCTTTAAAAATGGTACAAATATTGAAGGAAAGGTATGCGAAATATAATTAGATATTTTAGCGGCATATTCCTTTGTAACATTTCCCTACTAAAATTTCCATTAAGTGACTTCAGTTTACACATTTGAGCTAAAATTTTTTTTTGTCATACTTATGGTCTTAATACTCAAAGTAGATAGTAATAATGTGCTTAATTTCTCTTTTTCTTATTGTTAACCAGAGTGTCAACGATTTAAATCAACTAAATTTAATAATGATTTGAATCATTTTTTAATTACGGTTTCTGTGAAAACGTAGAGTAAGGATTTTTCTCCCAGCTCATGACTAAAGCAAAAAGAAAATAATAATAGCACATATCAGTGAATTGAACTTATAACTGCAAACAGACATCTAGGGTTGGAGAAAAAATGTTGCTTCTAACAGAGTTACCAACTTTTAAAAATTATCACCATTCTTTGGTGCGATGCTTTGACCTTATTTTGGCAAAAAATTCCATGGATTTTTTAAAAAAAATGCTTACAGTTGTGGTGTTTCAGCAATATACAGGAATTAATGTATTTTTTCGTCTGCTAATATTGGAAGTTTGGTATTATCCGTTTTGCTACATCTATTTTTGCCTCCAAATTTTTGGCAAATATGTCAGTGATTGTTAATAACATTCATCATATAGACCTGGTGAAATGTGATTCTAAAATTAGTTTATTTACCGTTTTTTTATACTTTGACGCTTTCATTTTAAAACATTCGATGTCTTTGCATCCATTGTGAGAATCAAATCAGAGTTAGAAATAAGCAGGGGGGTTAGTCGTATATTTCTACCAAAACCTTTGATTTGACGCCTTGAGTAATGGATCGCATTGTAGTTTTTTTCCTCGATTAATTATGACTATAACCAGAAGGAGAATTATGTGAAAGTAAGTTATAAATGAAAATAAATTTGTCTTTAAAAAAGCCATTTCCTTTGTATATTTTTTATTGAGCTTTCTATTAGCTTTGTGCAGCATTTCTATTTTATACATACTTCTTTATACTGCAATACATATGTTTGATACCTTAAAAATGGCACCTTGGCTGTTCATTTTAGCATCTAGAAAATTTTACTAGGCATCTTCATGATGCCCAGATTGAAACTTTAATTTCTACCATTGAATCAAATATTTTCAGGCTAATTACTCTTTGTTAGGAGGCAAATAAATGAACATTCTCTTTGTTTTTTGTTCAGATCAATTTTAGTTTTTTTAAAGCAAAAGTAACTTCTTTTAAGAGTCTAACAGTTAAGCACTGAATGTATCGTTTCATTTTATTTTTGCATTAATTGTGTCAACAGATATTCATAATATGTTTATCATAGACCTTTAAAATGCAATTATAAAATAATTTTACCAATAAATTCTTTTATATGCCGTTTCTATGTTTTTGATGCCATCAATTGCGATCTCTTTGCATCCTCTACAGTAATTGGATTTTTTGCATTTTTAATCCTTACTTCCCTTTTTAAGAGGAAAATAAATGAAATTTATTTTATTAAATTCAAAAATTTTAAACAAAGTCTTGTGTTTTTTTATGAGTGGCTTGTGTCAGAAAGTGAAATACTGAATCAATGTCCGAGTTTTATTTATTTATTTTTTTTTTCAATTATTGTAAGATTTTAAACATATTCAGTTTATATTTTGTATTTTAACATTATTTGGAGTTGTAATAGAGATTCCTAGATCCGCAAGGCCAAAAATGCACTCATCTAAAATTTTCAAAGGTGCAATTTGCGCCATCTCCCCCCTCTCCCGAATACATTTCTGTTGCAGAAATTCATGTTTTTTACAAATTATTTTTATTTATGTTTAATTTCATTTAATTTTTTTTTTGTGCAAAATTATTTGATTTTCACAAAATAATTTGATTTTTCACAAAATTATTTAGTTTTTCACAAGAAACGGACCCTGTGAAAAATCTTGGACCGACCCCTGCTCACACATGCCTAGATACACACGTGACTGCTTACACATACACACGTCTACACACACACACATACACACCTATAGCTATTTGTCAGTTGTTTAAAAACATAATTTAGGTTGAAAGATGTCAAACTTCAAATAAATGTAACTTTTAATACTTTTTATTTTTGTTTATGAATAACAAGTCATTAGTAACATGTCCTACAAGTTATAAATCGTACAGTTTATTCTGAACAAATTTTATTTCAGAAACAAATTACACTAGTTTATAGGTACTTTTAGTTTTTATTGCAACTTAGGCCATTAAAGACATATTCAGGTCAGGGACTGGATTGTTAGGAGCAAACAGTAGGTAGGTAGCAAACAGTATACTGTACTCTCAACCGTAACTCAGCACCACGTATCGAACGTGAAGAGTAATTAAGTAATTACAAAAGCAAAACAAACATTCGCCCAAGCGAATAAAACGAGTCACCAGAAATCAAATCTGAGAAAAACAACTCACACTGTTCAAGGCAGTTGGACAGCTGTTTATACCCGGGAGGAAATTTCTACAACGTTCTAGCAAAATCCTAGTCATTCACAAATTTAAATAATACATTCAAGAAAATTTTAGTGATAAAAAGAGAAACCCAGTGTATTACAACTCAGCGCGAAAATGTCTTCATGCTTATTAAATGTAGGGCAAATGTAAAAACTACAAAACGTTACAGGGCCGGTGTACAAGTGATAAAAGCGATATCTTCAGATACTTTTGCAACATGTCGCCAGATAAAACCAAAACTAGTGAAAATGATACAAGGCAGGAAAAACAACAACTATTTACAAGATTTGTAGCAATATTAATACACTCACTGCCAAAAGTTAAGCACGGAGAGGAAAATGTAAATTTCTGAAAGCCAATCTGAAGTAGAGAGGCTACTATTCACTACAGAGGTAACTGGAAGTATGCAAATAAGTTAAGTAACAGTCAATCAGGGCTTCGTGTCGAGAAATATGCAAAAGAGGCATTCGTACAAGAAGGAAGCATAGTGAAGGGTTACAGGAGTTACATGTAAGTGAAGATAAAAGGTGTTTAGAACTTTCCCACGATTTGTTTTCAACACAGACGTGTTTGTATGGCTTCCAGACGACAAATGGAAGATTCTGAGCAGTGGGGCGATGTCGGACGTATTGAAGCAGGACTATCAATCACAGACTTTGCCCTTTTTTTGGCAGTCATCATTCTGTCACTTCACGATTATGGAAACAATTCCTAACGAGGCAAACAGTTATCCGAAGACCTGTGACAGGTCTCCGAAGGGTTACTAACCCCTCGGAAGATCTTTATATTGCTGTTGTAGCCAAGCGGTACCGAAGAGCAACCTCCACCCGTGTGACATCTATGGTTGCAGCGGCCATTGGAAAGACAATATCTTCCACTACTGTGTGCCGAAAACTACACATGAATGGCCTGTATGCCCGGGTACCACAGGTTTGTGTTCCGCTCTCTGTCCCATCCAGAGGGGTATAATTAAAGTGTTACCGCCAATATGTGAGTTGGACTGTGTCTGATTGGGGCAACGTTATGTTTACAGATGAGTCGAGATTTGCGCTGCAACCCAATGACAAGCGTGCAAGGGTCTGGAGAGAGCAAGGAACACCCAATCAGCCCCAGAACATTGTCGAACATCACGCATTTCAAGCTGGAAGTGTCATGGTCTGGGCAAAGATTTCGTTGGGATATCGCACATCTACAGACAGGGATCTGTGATGGCTATATGGTATTGGGATGAAGTCCTAGACCCCACTGTAAGATTGTACACTGCCACAGTGGGTCCTGTTTACGTTTTAATTTATGATAATGCACGTTGACATAGAGCGGCCCTCGTCAACGACTACCTGGAGGGGGAGGGAATTTCTTGCATGGACTGGCCGGCGTACTCGCCTGACCTTAATCCAATTGAAAACCTTTAGGATGCCCTTGATCCTGCTGTGTGTAGACGTGTCACACCCTCAGCCACTCTTACAGAGCTGGAAATGCCTCTACAGGAGGAATGGCAGTTACTCGACTCTGCGATGGTTGATCATTTTATAAAAAGCATGGTGACAGGCTGCAAGCTTTGTATGCAGATGAGGGGTGTTCACCTACCCTATTAATGTCAGTTTTTGTTGCTTGTTTTTTTATACAGCATTTTCTAAATGACTCCAAAATGGCGTCATCTTATAATTTAAGAAAAATTACAATTTTTTTAAATCTCTGCATGAAATTATGTGTTTTGTTTATTGCATAAACATATTTGCTACTTTCCTGCCGCATTTATTGTTAATCAAAGCAGTACTTGTCCATTTTTTCGCATTTTACCTCTCTGTGCTTAACTTTTGCCAGTGAGTGTATATAAAAAATAAAGTAATGGAAAACATTTGTGTATGGTTCCTATGAGCATGATACGTGAAATTGAACATTTCTTGAAAATTACTTATATGTGTAGCATATAATGTGTCTGTATGTACATGTGCTTTAAATGGCACTACTTCATTGATTGGAGCTATTTATGTAACACTTATACAAGTTAAATTCTATAACAAGAGACAAACTGAAGAAAAGTGCTATCCCATTTGAACAATAACCTTAAACATGACTAGAATACAAATACAAATGCAACGACCAGCAGCAGGCTCTGGGCCCAACTGGGCTGGTCCGAGTCAAATTAAAGATCCCAATGAAGATCAATGGCCCACTTGAAGCTATCTACTCCATTGCTCCTTACCGCCTCTTCCGGTAAACTGTTCCAAGTTCCCACTACCCTGCTAAAGTAGTAATTTTTTCGAATTTCCAGGTTAGCCTGAGGTTTAAACAGCTTAAAACAATGACCCCTTGTCCTGCTTTCCGTGCAAAAATCCAACCCTGCTACATCATTCATTTTAATAAATTTAAATAACTGAATCATATCCCCTCTGGTTCTCCTTTGCTCAAGACTATACATATTAAGCATTCTAAGTCTGAAATCATAGTCTAGATTAGAAAATCCGTTTACTAACCTTGTAGCCCTTCTTTTTACCTTTCTAATACATTAATATCCAGAAATTCTAATACCCAAATGAAGTGTTATTTTTTCTTTAATTTTGGTCCTTTTATTTGAATGTTAAATGTTTAACTATAGTAATATACTTTTTCATTTGTATTATGTAGTTTAATATGGGTAAAAATATTTCAGAATTATATTTCATACCTTCATTGTTTTTCATACAATATTTTCATTTATTACTTTTAGCTAATTTCTGTCACAGATTCGCTCAAGGACCTCCTTATTTCTGCTGGAAATAAACTAGGTTTTGAAGCAAAAAAGGTTTTTACTAGTCAGGGAGGAGAGGTGGATGATATAAGTCTTATAAGGTGTAGTATTTCTTTGATTTCAAAGAGATTTAAAATTAAATCATGTTGTATGATAGATGCATTTATAATCCTTAAGAGTCATGCTTAATGTATATAAGTTTGAGTATCACTGCCTTGTAGGATTAGATTGAGACGTTCATCAATTTAACTATATTTCAACTTGACTGCTCCACCTCGCTATTTTTCATTTCAATTTTTCTAACTCAAAATATTTTGTATTTGTTGATATGATTACACAACCCTGTGAAATTAAACTTTTTGAAAAGTACAAAATAAGTTTCAGCTGATCTTTATGTCATTTAGAATTGCTGATTTCAAAAATAACCTTCATTTTTCTCCATAACGTTCGGATTTTCTGTAAAATTGATTTTTATTTTTGCTGAAATCTTCCATCAAAAAGTATTCTCAAAAACTATTTGTCCTCCAAAAGCGGGGTGTTTTTCACTTGTATATATAAAAAATATCCTATTCTTGGTGATACATATTGATTATTCAGCAGACAATTACTTTTAATTTGTTTAAGTAGAAGAAAAATGATCAGAAGTGCCAAATTTTACTCATCTGCGGAGCAAAAAGAGACTGTATTTCGGGAATAAAATTTTCTGTTTGGGAGTACTGAATATTGATGCAAATTGTGCCTGCTAAATTTCATCAAGATAAAATATGGTACAGATAGTACAGAATGAAAATTTGTTAACTAAAATATTCCTGAAAGATCCTAATCCTTCTTAAATACATGCCTCTATATCTATAATGCTAATATATGTGAAAATCCCATTAACAGTAAAATTCATTGTAATATTCTAAGCAAAAAAGTAATTTTTGGATTTTGATAGCCGCTTAAGAATTCGCTGCTAAAAACAATTACTCTCGAACCCCCATTCTTTCTAAGTAATAATGTTAGGCCTCTAAAAATCAGGGCTGCTGAGTCAGAGTCGAAGAGTCAGAGTCTGATTGATTTTGGACCGAAGGAGTCGGAGTCGCTGAAAAACATGTCGACTCCGACCACCTCCGATTTGGATGAAATTTTATGGAGGTGAAAACATATCTTTGAAACTTACAGATACAAATTTTCAGCGTCCAATATAAAAATTCTAAGCATCTAGGATCATTAAAAAGGGCTTCAAAATGGCGGGTCTGCTTTGTGAAGTGAATTGCTATGTTTGGGCTTATGCAAGTGAATAAAAAATATTTGCAGCTAAAATGCAATGTGTTAAAATAAAGTCTGGCCATTTAACAAGAAAAGGATTAGTTTTGTACGAAGTCAAATGACAAGAGTGGCACTTGTCTTTTGTTCTGGAGAAAATGGACTTTTTGGGAGGTCACAGTGACCTCCGAGAATTGAGGTAAATGTGGTGAAATTGCCTGCGAGAATGCTTGAGAAAATCGATCTTTTTGAGAGGTCACAATGACCTCCAATTGGGATACCCCACCTTGCTACCCCCCACTAAAGTATGTCCTAGCTACGACCATGAGCAAAAATGAATCTTTGAAAAATGGATTTAATATTTCAACCTTTGTTTAGGGTTTTTCTCTCTTCACATTTGGGTAAAAAAAATAAATAATAAAAAAAGAGCAGGAGTCGGGAGTCGGAGTCGGAAGTTTTAAAATCCCGGTGTCAGAGTCGACCATTTTTCCCCCGACTCCGCGGCCCTGCTAAAAACCCCACTAACAGTAAAACTTAGAATCAAATGCCAAATAATTAGTTATAGGATTAGGATAGCAGCCAAAAAAATCCCTACTCAAAACAATTATTAAGATTTTAGCTAAGACATATGTGAAATAGCAATAGAAAGAAATGAAAAGAACCATTTTTAACAAGTTAAGTTTATAGATGGACGGGGACATATTTTATTGGGACAGATACCTCTAAAAAATTCTTTCAAGCTCAAATGGATGGGTAAATATTCTATTGCTTCTAAAATTGTACTGAAAAATGATACAAAAATTGTTGTGCATTGCTGTTATATAAATCAGGGAAACTTTTGATTCATTTTCTGTCGTTATAATTATTTTTCTATATGTTTATTTGTGTTATAGTTTTGATACATTAAACTAATTACGTATCAATAATACCAAATTATACATAGGTTTTAAGCAGTAATTTTGTATAATGTCATTTTATTTCATTTTCAAGGACAATTACTGCCCCCAAAAATGTTTCATTAAATCTGTAGTCCCTTTTGGTAAAAGATTTTTGCCTTGTGTAAGTGAATCACAGTGAATGTTCATATATTTCTAGTTGCAAATGTGTGTGAATAAGACAAGCAAAAAAAAGGGGGTGTAAAGTAAGAGATAAAAAAATTTGAATTATGTTATTTGACAATTTGACATCATTCAAATGGAACACATATTTTTTTACAATCGATTGCCATGTTTATGTATTGATCATGTTGGATTTTTTTCTTCCACAGGGATGATGAAACTTTGTATGTATCTGCTGGTGAAGCATTTTCAGGTAAGTTTCTTTTTT
>JAXGGA010021341.1:0-16754 GCA_038373865.1 Uloborus plumipes | reverse complement strand
ATTATCCCAAGTAGCACACTTCGTTTTTTAAAGTCTGTAAAATGGTTATTAACGTTGTAATAACCGCTTAAAAACGTTTATAAAACGTTTAAAGGTTATATGTGCTACATGGGATGAGATTAGTATTTTAAGCAAGACGGATCGAAAACAGTATTACATTTCGATGAGTTTTCAATTCATCTGACGGATGTACTTTTTAGACATCTAAAGATCTTTCCCTATTTTTCTTGATATGCCGCAAAATAAATTTTACTGTATTTTGAGGACTTAGTTACTATTTCAGAATATATAATATTTTAAAATTGAAGGGCTTAGATGCAAAACTCACATTCTCCAAATTTTGCGATTTTGAGTTTTGCATATCACCGTGTTCGTCTTGTAAAAGACAATTGAGCTGTAATACTGTTTTGGATCAAAACCAATATTTTAATGCATACAAAAATATTAAAAATCACGTTTGGATGCAAAACTCACATTATCCAACAGCTTGTTTGGAGCAAAACTCACATTCTCCAGTCCACCAATCAGAGAGCGCTTTAGTGCGTCATGGGATTGAATTCAAACATTCTACGCTGAACTCTCATTTTGGTGCTTGATTAGACTTTATTTAGTTTTGGTATCACAGTTGTAACTTTACTACTCAGTATAATGGATGAATTAGTTCAGCCTTCCACAGGACTAACCACAAAGAAGAAAAAGACACCTGAGCATTGGAAGCGAGCTAAAGTTAAAAAAGCAAGATTAGTATGGTACTAGACCAACTATTTATATGAATTTAGTTTAAACTTTACCAAACTGTTCTGTACCAAGTAACCACTCCTGTCCAATAGTATTATAGAAATCTATAAGTGCAGGACAATTTCTGCAGGCCCGTCATTTAGAGGGGTAGGGGGTCAATTGCTCCCCCACCCCACTTTTAGAAATCAATGTATTTACATACAATTGGACGTAATTTTATATTGACATTGAGTTTTCACATCCCCCCCCCCCCAGGCCCGTCATTTAGGGGGGGCAGGGGGCTCAGTTGCTCTCCTATTTCATACATTAATGACAACTGAAATGCCAAGACCTTTTGAGACAGTACGATTGTTATGTGATGGATGTGGGGGACAGAAAAAAAATTCTTTTGTTTTGTCAATGATTAGTTTTTGGCTCGTCAGAAATGCACCAAAAAACATAAAGAGAATCGAGCTTTTCTTCCCCATAACGGGTCACAGTTTTTTGCCTCCAGATCGGGTTTATGGGTTTACAGAAAAAAGCCATCCGAAAAAAAGAAGTTATTTTTCAACCAAAAGAGTACACTAACATTATTAGTGAGCATGCCAAAGTTGTTAAAGTTGGTGAAGATTGCCATGTTTATGACTGGAAAAATAAGAAAGACAAATTTTTCAAAAAAACCGGCCCAATTTCACTTTTATTTTGCGTCTTGTAAGAGAATAATTATAACCAAAACCAAACATAACAATGTTCTTGTTAGAGAAGAATACATATACAAATCAGACGTTCCAGAAGCTAAACCCATATTAAAACCAAGAAAGCGGGTTATATATATGAAACCTTCTGTTATCCCTCCAACAAACTCTGTTAAACGAGCTAAAAAGGTGGACGTCAATAACTTGTTAAAGAAGCATTATGGTGACAAATGGGGAGACAATGATGAGTTGCTGTTTTATAAAAGCATCATAGATGGGAATACTGACATCGAAGAAGGCGATCCAAACGACCCAACTTGTCAGCCAACCGAAGAAGTCAACCATTTAAATGTTTAATTTTTCGTGCTTTTTGTAAAACCCTATCTGAATTTGTTAGGAAAACAGTTTGATGAGAAGGCACTTTTTATTTATTTTTTTTTAATTTTTACACTATCCGACTTCATTATTATTGCTTAATTTAAAAAAAAAAAAAGCATCATGTTGTAAATCGTCTTTGAAAAAATATAGTTAGCTAAAGAGAAATGACAAAGCTACTTTTCCTGGTTCTAGTTGTTTTTTTTTAATTTCAAACAGTTTCGGTTCAAAACTCACATTATCCATTTGTGTTGGGTGCAAAACTCACATTTGACCACGTTTCATGTCAAAACTCACATTCTCCAAATTTTGAAGCTAAATTACAAAAAAAATGTTATTGGAGCGAGGTTTTAAGGGTATTTAAACAGTTTATGTTGCAATTACCTAATTACTAAAAAAAATTCAAAGCGTTTTACGAAGGGTATGAATGTGAAAAAGTTTTTTGCAATTTTCCGAAAGTTAGCAAAAGTGGATAATGTGAGTTTTGCATCTAAGCCATTCAATTTTGATAAAGAAATTAAATCTTAAAAAAAGGACTATTTTGTTGAAGTGTTTCTAAAGTGAAAATTTTTAATGGATAGTCTATATCGCTTTGCTTTAAAGACCATGGTATTTTTTTCTCGGACTGCTGCATAGATCCTCAAACTGCAAACTTGCGGTCAGAAAACAATAAATACCAGTATACTCAAATTATTTATTGCATAGCCAGTTTAATGGTCAGACCGGATTAAATTTTTTCTGAGTTAATAAGTGTTGCCCATAACAGGTTCTTTCAATCATAATTTTTATGGCTCTGTTTTTTTTTTTTTCACATGAGAAAGAATTCCTAACAACGATTTTTTTTAGTTTATATGATGCTTAAGTACTTTAAAGATATCCTTTTATTTATTACTTTTGAATTTTCGTGTAAGATTGTTCGTAATAAAGTCAAATATCAAGTTATCATATAAAAACATGAGTCCTCATAGCGCATAATGTGACAGCGAAGTTCCAGCAACGTCGCTACCAGTCAGGATGGTTAGTCACAAATTGAAAGAACTATTGTGTCTTACAAAAGTCCTTCCGTGACATACGTGTGACGTATTTCATGTGAATTCACAGTGCCATTGCAGAAAATTTGACCGATTGTTTTGACTTTATGAAGCTTCTACTCTGATACTTTGTTTGCTTCCCTTTGTGATATCGCCACGGACTGAGATTCATACCCTACTGCATCATGTTGAGGACATTAATGTGACATTTCGGGACTATCACGTAACTTACTTGTGCTACTAACGTATATATCTTCGATATAAAATATGATCTTTGTCACGCCAAGTGAGTTAATTTGAAAACGTTATGCTAAATAATATATTTTTCATAATAACGTAGTGAAAAGTAATTTTATCTATGAATTGAATCTGAAATAGTTTAAACTTTGTCTGCCGTTTATAAATTTTCGCCAGAGGTTGAATGAAATTGGGTCGTTTACCTCTAAGTATCCGGGAATCCAATGGTCCTATTGTTGTAAAGTTATCATCCAATGAATTTTTATGCACTACGTATGTGTTACTACATAAAACAAAAATAAATGTAGATTAGCAAAAATATTAATTTTAAAAAATAAAAGTGAAATAACTCACTCAGATAGCTTCCTTTGAATACATTCTTTCGAATCGTTTTTGAATATTAAAATAAAAATCTAAATCCGAAACGTTTGGTAAAAAAATCCAGCAAGACCATTTGTACCTACCACGAAGTAACTCCAAACGTAACAGCCTGCAAGAGCAAGAATAATAGAAGTATCATAACTTAAGGTGAATAAATGTTGCATATTATTGTTTAAAGTTTCAGACACTCTGCTTTAAATTTTACGAGGGTTTTATCTCTTTCTCATTAGCAACTTCCTGAAATCTTAACCCTCTTAAAAATAAAAGGTTTTAGAATGGATGATTTAGTGGCTACAATAAATGATGAAGAATGGAAATTTGCTCCACACTGTAAATCTACTCTGAAGCACTCAGTGACAGCTCAGTGAGAAACTACGAGTTTGTTCATGGTTGGGAGGAGCTAATGGGATAGAGGAACTTGTTTGATGAGTAATGCCGCTCATATTTCTATATCGCGACCAAAAGACGTTGTAAAACCTTTCGGTTTGTGCTAATGATTTATCATTTTCCAGCGAGCTATAGCTGCTATTATCGTGCATTAAGCGTTTCAGGTTTCTGAGGCTTAAAACGCAAATGTAGGGCGTATATTTTAATAAAATGTTTCGGTTAGGATTCTTCAGCTTATGTTGTGGAAACTCAAAAGCTAAGGACACAATGTCCATGAATTTTGCTTTTGTCATAAATATTAAAAGAATGTTTCATAACAAACATTCAGTGTTCAAATTCAGGTCACACAAGCTATATTTGAGCAATTCTTCGATGACAGATGCATCACCTGTTGAATATAACACCGTAAGATTATACAGTGGCCGCCACGTATATGAATCACGTTTGTTCTAAACAGTTTAACAAAGTGGTTGCTTCTTTACAGCAGCTTATTCAATAAAGCTAGATTTTTTTTCTGTTTTTGACTACTTGATTCATTAAAGCAGTCAATTTAATTAACCATTGATTCAGTTAACCGGCGTCCAATGTATTAATCCTTCTTTCATTACCTCAACTTCATAAAAAACATTAACTTTGCTTTCATACAAAATAATCAAACTTTGAAGATTTTTATTAACAATATTTAAATAATATGTTCTTACTGAGTAACAGACTTATCTTGTAGGATTAAAAAAACACCATTGCACTACATAGAGATAGTGCATGTTCTACGAAGTTCATGCATTGTAACATGGATTTAACATGTTTGGATCCTTTGTAGTGTATTTCGATCAGCAATTGATGCGTTTAATACAGTGGAATAGCTCATATACAAAAGAATTGGTAGAAAGCATTACACATATCTCTCTAAACATTCGTTTAATTCTTAAGTAAAAAAGAAAAAGTAGAAAATAAATTAAGTAAGTAATGACGGCAATAAAATTTAATCCCAACTTACCCTTTTAAGTACAATATTTCGGATAATTCTAAGTACTTTAAAATTAAAAAAAAAAAAAAAAAACATTGTTTTGCTGTTCGCCAAAGTTTATATTATTTCCCAATCATTTCTAAATGTGAGAACATTAAGGTAATAGATATTGTTTAAAAGGTATATTTAATGTCTGTTGCCTTTTTTTTTCTCCAAGAAAGGGAAATAGGATTAAATCTTTTCTACACAGAAGCAACTGTAACTTTCAGAAAATCCTGGGTGATAAAGAGCTCTAGCTTTGCACGCTGTAGTCTACATGCGATTACTTAATAAAAATGATTTCGTAGTTGGACTCGTCTTGCGCAAATAATTAATCCATAAAAGTTGCAAATTAAAATATTTCACTCAATTTCAGTCAATGCTAAGCTCGTAGTCCTTAAACTACAATCAAAAACTAACCTGGTTATCATAACGAGAAATAAACTATTTTTTTCTGATTCAAAAAAACGCTGAAATAATTAAATAAGTAGTAGAAATGCAGTTTTTTTAAGTTCCCGGAAGGACGTGCGAATATATCCGCAAACATATCTTATTTGTGCAAAGTAATTGAGTAGTAAGAGGTGTAATCAAAAAGTAATGCCTCCGACGCTCAACATCTCCATATATTATTTCTCTAAGCCGAATCCTATACCCGGTCGAAACTCGCTCATTTCTTTATCGAATTGCAAGAAAATTTATGATTTTGAAGCTTATCCCGCGGGCTATTGACGAAAATTAGACCCACCCTCTAAAAAGTGTCGGTTCGTTTTTTATTCGAACTTCAATTTTTGGGCACAAAATTGACTCTATCTAGCGAAATAATTGTCGTATCGTCTCCATTTTGATTTCATTCGAAAGATTAAAAAAAATGCGTTCTTTAGAACGTTTCTCCGCTAGCGCCGCGCAACGAGAATCTCGAAAATCCACGTTTAAGCGACTTATAAGCGATTGAAGTTTGAAAAAGTTAAATTTTTTGCTCAACTGTCAAAATCGTTACATTGTTGTTCAAATCAATTTTAAATGTGACGTTTCAAGCCAAGGCTTAGCTCGGTAAACCTTAATTGTAACTTTTATTGTTTCAAAATACTATGGTAGTTTTGCGATAACGTTAGTATTTAGTTTAGTAGTAGCCTTGGGTATTTGATTTTAATATAGGGTATCACTTTTGTAGTAGTTGTAAAAGTGAACGTGTCTTTGATCTCTTTGAAAAGTTGTCAGAACGACGGCAGTAGATGGCGATGTTGTGCAAATGAAGCCAATAAAAATTGTATTAAATTTTAAGTTTAGAGTTTTTTTTTTCTTTTCTTTTTTTGCGGAATTCCGCACGGGTCACCTAGTTTTATTTATTTTGCTCATTCTGGATTGCCAATGCGTAAATGTTACAGAGGTAACTTAACTCTATTTGTACGCATAACCTTTTTTCATTAAAAAATTTGAACCATGGACCTGAAGCTAAAAGAAAGAGTCATTAATTTTTGACGAATTAATGTTAAGCACGTAAGGAAATCCATATTTGCTAGAAGAATGTTTATAGGGATGCTATGCTGGACATCACCAATTTGCGGCTTTGAGAGAAAAAATTTAAGAACATAGAAACTGGAATTTTAGGTAAACCGGGTAGTGGCAGACTAACAACATCAGTCACAGATGCAAATCGAGAACGTGCTGATGAATTGATTTGAGGAAACAAGCCGCGTTATAGTTTAGGAAGTTTATGCTGCATTAAACATCTTCTGTGGTATTGCTTAAGGATTCATTTCTGACTTAGTTTGCTGAAGTATTTGTGTTAAAGTGAATTAACCAATCAATTAACTGTTGATAATCGGAGGAGGCGAATGGATGTTCTTTTTAAGAACGTCTGAACCCTTTAAATCGGAACGGCAGGAGTTCTTCAAAAATATGATCAAGGGAGATGGGACCTCAAAGGTTAAAGAGTATGAGAGACAACCTTGGTAATCACAGATTCAATAGGTTGAATGACGTTAAGAGGCTTCAAAATCACGGCTTAACAAGTATAACCTAATTTTATCCAAAATGGTGTTGATATTTGCGAGCAAATACATGGTGCTAAGAGGAAAAGAGGAAGCACGACGTAGCTACTTCCCCAGTAGCGATTGCAGTAATTGCGATGGAGCGATGACCATATTAGATAGATCATCAGAAAGTAGAAGAGCTATTAAATGCTACTTCAGGGATCTTTTGCATCGTCTGTTAGTAAAACGTTGAACGCAACACAAGACCTTAAGGCAACAAAATCTTTTCAAAATTCAATTATTAGAGAAGACTATTATCCCCCCACTGACGTTTTTTGTACATCTTAGATGGCGGTGATAGATTAGTTACGGTGATAGATTGAAAAATTTCTCCCCCTATTTCATCCTGTTATTCTTACATCCATGAGCAAATATTGTTGATAAGATAATGTTGTGAAGATGAAAATTCAAGATATGATATGTAATAACTTCAGCTGTTATGAATTCCTTACTTAAGTTTTTATGATGCAAGAAGTATTAATTTTGGGCCCTCCCTTCCCCCCCCCCCACACTCGCTTACATTACCTGGTCTGCTTTCTTTTTTTAAAAAAGCAAAGTAGTGTGAAATACAATAAAGACGTTTTAATGGAACATATAAAAGAAAAAGGTTCTTAAGTAATTCTCATTTCTTCATAAATTTCCTAATTAAGTCCCTAAGCTTCATGCAACATTTTTCCTAAACTAACTTAAATTACTCGTATAGAAAACCAAGTAATAGCAGAATGTTTGACAAGTTTTCTAGTTGATAAACTATGCGACCTTTTTGAAAAATCAAAAGTACATTTTCAAAAACATAAGAATGCTAAAAAAGAAGCACGTGTCGGAATCATTTCTAGATAATTGCTGTCTAGACAACGTCTATATTTCAGATTTTGAGAAAGCTTTCAAAATTGTTAAATAAATAATGCTCATCTGAAATAGATAAAGTGCTGCTAAATAGTTTTGAATCAAGCATTTCTTATCTATTCAACTCTTATTTTTGAAAAAAAAAAAAGCAGTCTCGTGATTCAGATACTGCTAACAAAATTTAGGTGGTTAATTTTTAGAGAAATTCAAAGCACTGTATGCTGTTATATTATTTTTATTTTCATCTTTTGGTTTTTCAGTAAATTGATCATTTAGGTATTTTTTTAAATATTTTTTTAATTATAACATTTAGATTGAAATAATATCGAATAATGAAGTAAAACTTAAAAAAATGATTACGTACTTAAAATAGTTATTTGTATGTGAAGATAAAGGAAAAAATAATGTTTCTTCAAATGTATTTACGGAGAAAAATTTGCAAACCTCTTTAGGTTTTTACCATATGTTTCAGAAGACATACAACTCATTTTCGACCAACTCTTTTATAAGAGCTTTAATATGTATAAAATTCATATTATTAGTGATGTGTCTTTAGTTTTAACATGTGCGATTAAAACAATACTTATTTGAAAATTATTAGGGTCATGTTTTTTGTCGATATTATTTTCCAGCTTCCGTATTCAAAATCAAAAAAATTAAATCTTAATTCATAATTACTTCGTTTTTCCCTTTAAAAATGTCTGGATTTTGGTTAAATCAGTATGCTAACAATATCAATAATATAATGAGTAAACCTTTGCGTCTAGAAGGACAGAGTTATTTGTAGATATAAACAAACTATATTTAAAAAAAAAAGAAAAAAATATTGTAGTCACAGTTTAGAATGAAACATAAAACCTTTTTCAATGTGAAAAATAATTTTTTTCTAACACCAAGTAGCAGTCTAAATCAATACTACTTAAGTTTACTCATGCTCAAAGCGTTTTCGATCCAAAAATATGAAGCTCGGGATTTATCTGCACAATATACTTTCGTAATTGGTGAGCTTTGATGTAGGTTTTGTCTTAAACAATTTGTTTCCTTCTTAAACCATCACAGTACGTTTTTGCAAGCCACAAACCATGTTCTTAAAAGATGATGTAACTCAGTTTATTTATGAAATGCGAAATATTCTGACTTTTACATTTACCCACTAAAAACGACCTAATAATTTAACAGAAGTATTTCGATAAAAATCACAGAAATTAAAGAGCATACTAACATAAATTAGCAGTACCTACTTTCCGACAATTCATCTCAAAGGGTAATTACATTGCTCTTATCTGTCAAAATACAATGAAAAACGTGTGCGAGTAATATTTATTATTATGCATTTTGAATTTCTTTCCACATAACAATGAAAAAATTAAATCTTGGGCCCTGATTAGGGGAGAGTGGTAATGAATGGGCCACTAACAAAATATGAAAAAGTATTTGCATGATTTTTTTTTTTTGATGTCATCAATAGATGTAGCTATTTGTTCTACTAAACTCATCTAATTTTCATTCGTTTGCGCTGAGCCATTTTCAAACTAGAGTGGCATGGTCAAGAATCTGACTGAAAAGTAAGTTTTTCCCTTTTTAGTAAAACATTTCCTAGCTAAAATGTACCTAGTATTTCACTGCATACATATGTATAAGTTAGTCTTTCCATATCTATAAACTAATTTTAAGATGTATTTTGATTTTATTTAAATTTAATGTACTCAAAAAACCTAAATGTATTCTAAAAGTATAGGTGGGGCTGAATGGGCCACTATGTCATGGTAATGAATGGGCCACCTAAATATTGTTTTTCTTCCTTTTTTTTGGATTTTCGCATTAATATAAAACACAACTGATTGTCATAAATAGATTAAGATTACTGTCGTCAAAATAGGTTTGTAGTAACTTCTAAATATATTTTGCAGATCTATATTATATTCCTATAGTACAATAGACCTCTGGTCGCAGTGCGTGGGTTGAAAAAGCCCCCTTCTCTCCATCATATTATATTCCTCACAGTACAATTTCATTTTCTTTCTTGGAAACTTAAGTTAGATATTTCTTATTCCTGATGTCTAGTAAATTAAAAAAAAAAAAATTTTTTAATTTTGACAAGTTTGAAAATGAAGATGAAGTTTTAGAAAGTGATTTTTAATATTATTTTTGAAATATATAAATTTGTTAAATCATAGTGTGTATATCTGTTATTTTTTTTATATATATTTGATGTTATTTATTTCTTACAATCTCATTATTTAGTCATTTTTCTGCTACAATTGGTATGCATCAGTTTCGATGTTTTTATAATTTTAAATCAGTATGATTTTGTATCATCATGTCAAGTGCCACATTTATTTTGTCATATTCAGCAAATAAAAGATTAAATCCACATGTTTTCATTGAATTCATTTAGTGGCCCATTCATTACCTTCAATGGCCCATTCAACCCCATAGGTGGGGTTGAATGGGCCAAATTTCAAAAGTTTTATTTTCTATTATAATTCATTATAGACAGGTGCTAATCCAAATTTTATGACTTTTTTAGATAGCCAAATAAGTAAAGTAACTAAAACACCAATTTAGAGTTAAAACAAAGTGTTAGAAAAAATTACAAAAATTCAAAACCAAAAAGTGGCCCATTCATTACCACTCTCCCCTACTTCATTTTTGTTCACTTTTCTTTTGTTGCATTCGCCTGAAAGATCTCGTTAGTTTTCTTTTCTTTTTTTTTTTTTATTTTTCAACTTTAAGTCTCATCTGATTCCGGATCAAAATACTTTTTAAACTGCTGAACTAAAAAAGCAAAATATAATGACCATTATTTTAACCTTTTATTATTGCGTTGAAAGAAATATTTGAAAAAGAAATCATGTTTTTCCTAATGACCTTATTTACATGCATTTCTTTACAAATATCAATGCTCAAAATAGAGAAATTTATTTAAACGGCTTATGACTCTGCATGATATTTGCTTTGTAGTTGGAGGAGTGGAACAATGCTTATCCAAATATTTTATTTCAAAAAACAGTGAAAATGATAAAAGTATTTCGAATGGGCTCAATTTTGTTTTTACGTTCTTTGAATTATTTCTTTTCTATGCTTTTTAGTAAGATGATTTATCTTTGTTGTACCTATTACCAGCCACGTAGTATTATCCTACGCGTGTCTAAGAAATGCCTCATTAATTTTTAGAATATAATTTATCATTTGTATAAAAAAAAAAAAAAAGTATTGTGTATGCAATGCAGTTATTTCACGAACTTTCATAACATTTTTCCTTGTGCTGCTTTTTCAAAACGATATTTTTTTAATATGAATTCTAACTACGGTAATTAATACGTCTGGTCGAGGCACATCTGCGCTTTACGGTGGCTGGGAAATCATTTCGATTATAAGTTATGTTGAGTACTTTTCCCTTTTAAGGCTGTTTGGACCAGCAAGTTGTGAAACAGAACCTATTTTTAGTGAGCTTCACGAGAACATGCGCGATTCTACTCCAACATTTTAAGCACAAGTAAAAACCTTTCATTAACTGTCTATAAGGAGTCTGTTCTATTCCCTTTGTATTAAAGAAGACAACGAGCCAGATTTCAATTTTCAGTTTTCTCGCTGAATCCTTCGTTAGGCGAGGAGACTGGGTCTAGGACAACAAATATTTTCTTTCACACAGTTTATTATTTATCTATTTAAAAGCCCGACGAAATGGTGAATAATCAAATTTTAGCAATCTGGATTGTTCAACGACGAACTTAAAACGCGTTGTGAAGTTTTCAGTAGAATTAAAGCTAAAAACTTGCAGGTCGGGATCAATCTGTGGCAGGGCCTAAATGCATTTTACTGTGCAATATCATATGCAAAAATTACAAGCACTTTCAAAACTACATTTGGCTGAACTAATTTTTTGAAATCATTCCCAGAACATATTCTATGGCATTGCTGAATATTCCCTTTTTACAAATGTAATTCATGTAATTTTTATACAACACAAAATGCAATACGTACAGAACTAAGCTATAAACTATTAGTAAGTAATAAAAAAAATCGATCAATTTAAAACAAAAATATTAGCTTTAAAAATTCTTTTTCTTAATGAAATTTTTTTTTAAATCTTTGAATATTAAACAACAATGACCTCTCATTTTAATCAAGTATAGAGATCATATTATAACAGTAACGTTCGTAAAATAATTTAGTTTTACAGCTGCAAAAAGAGCTTTAATCTTGAAAACTAATTTAAGCGTGTAGTTCTAAATATTAAATTTTTACAATGTTTCAAAACAAAAGAAAGTTTAATATAAAGATAATAAAGATAATTTTCAAATGAATTCAAATAAAAGTATTCATTTGCCCAGTTAGACAATGATGTAACTGTTTCAAAAATGGGTTTTTAGTCAAAACTAACTCAACTACTTAAAAAAAAAAACTAATCCGATGCATCAAAAATAAAAAAGAGTAGCCTCAACAATAAACATTAGATTGCAATAAATACATCCTTTATATCAGAGCCTATTTTAGTAAACCGTTACAGTTATTGCATCCATTAAATACAATACGCCGTCATGAGAGCAATTTATATTATCCTTTAATCGCTCGAAACTTAAATCCACCTTGTTTAGTCTAAAGTATTTTATTTAGTTTCAGTAAATGCTAGTTTAAGTGAATGCTATATTAAGTAAATTAAATACAATATTTGAAAAATATCTATTTTTTACCATTTCCACTATTTTTTTGCGTATGAAATACCGAGCGAGGTCACATTCTTGCCAAAATGAATTGCAACAAATTAGTTTTTCCATTCCTAATACTTTATTTCCCTTATACATATAGCACCCTATATTATATTTGCTCATGCTAGAGAAAAACTTTACTTACGTCTCTTTACTTTGCGGAACAATATACTGTATTATGAAAGTAACTGTACTACGTGCTAAAACATGCGATAAGTTTCTTTGTTCTTTCCAAACTTCAACATATTCAGCCTTTTATCAATATTACAATCTGAGTCTCTTTTTGTTGAGCGTTACTTTTTTCTCTGAAACTTTCCTTTTTCTTTTGTTCTAGTTTTGGCTTCGACGTTTTATTTATCTCTCCTTCTGGTTCTTCCATGATAATCTTTTCTTTTGTTTCGTTTTGGCACCAGAGCGTTCTGATATTTTCTGAGAAATAAGTTGTCTGAGATGATTTTAGGACTGCACTAGATTAATTTCATTATATTTTTTGGGTGTGGTTTTGCAATATTAATAAGTGAAAATTTATTTCGTTTTATAACAAACGATTTAACCGATTGCCATAGAAAAATGCATTGTATAAGGTAGCAATCACAATTTAGTTGGGGAAGTGCACCGATGTCAGACCCCCTCCCCCCTCATTTGAGTCCTATAAAATTAACTAGTTTTTCTAATAATGCAGCATGCTGCATTAAGTTAATCAAGAATTCTATTGTCGTTAACTTTATATAAACACTTTTAAATAGTATTTTTGTAAAAAGGGCGAAAGTCTATTTCTATACGTGTGCTGATAATACGAACAACTGAACTTTTTAAAAAATATTCAATTTAAAATCTAAAACATACAAACGGAACAACGGCATATATTTAAGTTTGTTTTCACGTTGATGAACTAGAAAAGGAAAATATGTTCATTAGATTACAGTCAAGGGGTGATCTTCACTTCTGTAGCCTTATTATTGATTTTTAAAGCTGCTAAGGTAGAAGATATAGCTCTTCTACTAAAGTTAAGTTAAACATATTCAATTTCAACATATATTTTATTTCATTTATTTATTTATTTATTTATTTTTTTATATGTTACCGGATTATGCAAATGACGAATAAAAAAGTTGGTTCCTAATTTGGAACACATTAAAAAAATCAAATACATTAGATAATATGGTGTCACCAATTATGAATTGTTACAAACTGTTTTTAAAACTTATAAACAGTTAATTTCTATTGTCCACTACATACTACTAAATCTATAATGAATTTTACCCGTTTGGAAGGAAGGTGATAATTCTTTAAAGAACCCTTAATTTTTTTTAGAACACAATATCAAAGAAACTAACAAACACTACTTGCAAATGGCTGTCTCGAATTGAACTATGGCGGTCTTGAAGGTTTTTAATAAAGGAATAATCGATATAGTCTATTGATAACATATGTCATTTGAAAAAATAAGTAGAGGTTCCGACTCAGAGGGTAGCGTCTGATTATCCCTATTTTCTTCCCCTATTTTAAAAAAGAACAAATGTAGTTTTCAAAAGATTAAATATTGCATCTTTCAATGTCTTATTGATCATGCATTTCAGGCTCAAAGTATATGGTTCTGGAACGCAAAAATGCGTTATTGAAGTAAAAAAGGAAGAAATAAAGTCGTTATAATTTTTGCCAATATTTGTTTCACCTTAAGAGAAAAACGAAGTTACTAATACCTCCCGCAAACTGTCAACGCAAGAATATAGTGTGTGTTTTCACTTATTTCTTTGCTTAATGCATTAGAAATATTCATAATATGACTACGAAGCAGTACCAATTAGCAGATTTGAGTCTAAATCACTTAATTATTTCGTTATAATCAAACTTTTTTAAGATCTTACTAATTGAAACTGATTCTCCCAATTTGAAATTAAGAGAGGAATTTTTATTACCAGTATATTATTTAGGAATTACCTAAAAAAATTTTATGCATATAATGTGAACATTCTGTAAACTTTCTCTTTTAGTATTATTTACATCTTTTATAATAAACTTTTTTGTAACACCTTCACAGTGTTATTTTGCTATTTTTCGTTTGTCTTTAAAACTTTTTTTTTTGACATTGTCTCTCTCTCTCTCTCTCTCTACTAGCACTTTACGTAAAGGTCTCAATTATTTTTTAACATTGAATGTTGAAAACCAATATTTAAAAGGCACAAAACTGCAAGTTAATCCACCCTTGTTTTGGGGTTAGAAGTCATAACTAAAAACATTATCTAGATGTTTTTTCATCCCCAAGCACGTTATCTGCATTGTTAAAAAAACTTCTCTTAACCTGAAAAGATGCACATACAAAAACCTTCTTTTTTTCTACATTGTGTCACACAGTATTATTTTACACACTTTTTCGTTAATTTTCGTGAGAAAAAACAAAATATAATTAATACTTGTGTATGTTTTTGAGTTTTTGAAAATCATTATTGTGATCCATTTATATTCTTGCTAACTTTTCATTTAGCTGATTATTTTCTATTTACGTTCTTCTATATAAAACGAAAGTCGCGTTATAGAACACATAAAAGCATCGTTAAAATTATTTTGCAAATATACTTTCATTATTAACCTGAGTTAAACAATTTTTTGATACTTCATTTTTATATTAATTTCAATAGCTTTTGGTTGCTGCACATTGCTCGTGATTCAGAATTTTATACATTACGATGTTGTATTTAGTAGTTCAAAGATTGGTCGTAACACGTGAAAATAATTTTACGTATGAAATAATACAATGCATACTTCATGTGGGGTTCTGTGTACCAATGTACATACAGAATAATTTATTTTCGTATTCGTTTATGAGTAAAAATTTTTTGTACCTGTAGTTTATATGTATTTTATTTTAAGGAGTTCACAAAGCTACTGCGGATTCGTTTTCTTTAAGTACTTCATCATTACTTGAATACATTGAAATATTAGCCAAAACAATGCATTTGAACTGCGTTGTTTAGTAGAAATGTCCCTTTGTTCAGATCACTATAACATCAAATTCTTACCGAGTATGTGCGGCTATAATATAAGTGCTTGACTATGGGCTACTTCTGCGAGAAAATACAATATTTTATGCATAAGACTTTTTAAAATATATTAATGCACTAACAAAGCTGTATACATGGATAAGAAAGGGGTAAATTACTTTCCACTAGTCAATTTTTCCAAATATTTTAAATATTTTGTCAAAAACACAATAAAAGAATGCTGAAAACATAGCACTTTTCATTTTTACGTTAATTTATTCTGTCAGCAAGTACATAAAATTTTTCGAAATGAACTTTCCTTCTCGACAAACTAAACTATGTAAGACGAAAAACAGAAAAAAGCGCAATAAAACGCTCTCTCCAAATTTAAACTGCCCGTGTCGAGTTTCTGAATGTCCAAAACACTTCTAAATTCTCGAACTCAAATGAAAAGTTTAACTGAGACATTTTTCAAGGAGTAATATTTTATTTTCTAAGTTTTATTTTTTTTTTTCTGTTTTACTTTCTTCCTTTTAGTTTCCTATTTTTCGCTCTCAAGGATTTTACTTGTCACTATTCCCTGCCATACGCTGCAGCAATAACTGAAGACGACTCTTGGTATTTCGTCTTTCCTTACATTTTTTTTTCCAAAAGAAAGAGGAAAAAATGTTTTCTGCGTAGACGTGGTGTGTTACAGGAAATGAAGTCACGTGACTTCCGATGCTACCGCTGGCTTATGGGAAAAAAAGAAATAAGACATGCTACATTTTGATGGAAAATAATGCTTATTCTTCTCTTTCAGTAGATGTAAAAGCTGTATGCTCAGTGTGTGTATATATATATATATATATATATATATATATATATATATATATATATATATATATTTATATATATATATATATATATATATATATATATAATGTGTGTGTGTGAGAGTGTGTGTGTACTTGTATATGTACTACCTACATTTACTCATACATTATGCGATCAGTTAGTATCTATGAACTCATTTGCGTGGTGATTGGTTTTGAAAGCGATTTATTTGTTATGACGCTATCGATTTGTTTGTTCCTTTACATTAGTTTTTTTTAAATATTTTTCTAATGCATTGTGTGTAAACTGAGTAAATCTGCCCTCTTTTCTAATAAGAGGGCATATTAATAAGATTAATTTAACCAAAATGTTTTTAGCACATTTCTGAAGCATTTATACGTTTAACTTTTCCTAGCAAGGATATTCTTTGTTTAAAGCAGTAAGTTACCGCCCTTAAGCCAGGGCTAGTCAGAAACATGCAATACACCAGCAGCTCATTTATTCCATCCATGGACTGCAGTTTCGTCTATTTTTATC
>JAXGGA010021340.1:0-16755 GCA_038373865.1 Uloborus plumipes | reverse complement strand
ATTTCTCATTCGAAAATTATGAGCTACGATTGTTAAGAATAATCGAAAATGTGTCTGAAAAATATTTTTCTGCTTAAAGAACTTGCACAGAGAATAACACGACAGCAACTTTTCCGACATTCCTTATTAATCCAAAATTATGAAAGAGAGAAATATTGCTCATTCTGCAAACGTCATACGGAGACCGAAAATTATTTTAAATTAACTAAGACAAGTCGAAACTGCACCGAATTGTATCCAAAAGCGATAAAGCAAGGACCTACACCACTCTCCCTATCTTTTAATTCTGCGTACCATTTCTGTGAACAAGTCGAACACATTAGAATGTCATACTGGAAGACGCAGTTGAAACAAAGGTTTGATACGGCAACGGCCTGTTTAATTAGCCTTAGATTATTTGCCTGGAGGGAAAAGTGCGATCGGAAAACCGGGTGACACTTAATCGGAAAATTTCTCATTCAGAGAAAGAGCGTTATCGATCGGACTTATTGATAAAACTCCCCAACCTCTTCAGAAGTTTAATCGAAAATCAGAATTCAGAAGTTAGTTTCGTTCTTCAATTAGTGGCAGCATATTTTTAAAGTTGCTCAATGGCTTGAAAGTCTTGTTTTTAGGAATAATTAAGATTTTATTCGTGTAGTGGTCTAGTTCTTGACACTTACAAAATGTTTTTAGATGGCTTGATTTTTGTATTTTCTTTCATGATTCTTGCTTTTTGCTTTTGGGAAAACACTGACGAAAGACTAGTTCTGTACATTTTGAGACATATGTATGTCCAGCCACATTTATTTGATCAAAATATTTCCTTTTTAGCAATCAACATTTGCTCAATGCTTGTTTTGATTGTTTTGTAAGTTGACTGTTATCTTGAAAAAGAGTTCTGTAATTGCATGGACTGTTTCGAAGTGTGCAGCTATTTTTTATTTTATTTTTATCTTTATGTTTTTCTGCTTTTAATTGGATGCAAGTCTACTAGTGTGGCGTTTTTCTAGCTGATTTTTTGCTGATTTCTCCTGTTTTATGGTCTTTTAGCATTAAGTCTACTTGATTGGCGAGAAACTGAAGAATTTTAAATCTTTTTAATAATGTAGTATTTAATTATTTTTTCTTATTAATTTAAATCATAACTGCTGAAAATTACTATTCATCTAATTCATAACAATATGATGAGTACTTCAAATACATATGTGTTACATGTTCTTACAAAGATTTAAACTTCATTCCAAACTTTTATTATATTTAAAATATTTTTAAATCATTCAATGGTAATCAATTTTAATTGAAGTTTCAAAAGTTTTTCACAATTTGCTTTGTTTCTCTTAGAATTCGGCCTTGTTTACAACAATAAAAATATTCTTCATTTCATTATATCGTTCATCCTTGTTGGAACTGAAAGTATAAGGTACGTCGAAAAAACAAATTAGCTACCAGTTTTTTTGACTCTCTTGGCTCTATAAGAGGAATTTTTCCCCAACTCGGCTACTTTCGTATTCCATGCTGATGAGTGCATAATAAGCACGAAACTGCAGTCCGTGGATCGAAATAACAAAGTTGGCGGAGTATTGCATGTTCCTGCCTTAGCCCTTGCTTAGGAGCGGTTACTCACTGCTTTAAACATATTCTTGCTTTATAGTATTGGATTTTGTAGTATTTACAATATATATTACAAAAAACAAAAGCCACACACACATACGATATGAACATTGTTATTTACATTAAAACTTCATAAATTAAGCAGCAATATTACTTATTGCCCAAGAATTAACTTAATATTATAGAATTCGGTACAATCACAGACTTAACTTACTACTTTCACTCCTGCTACAGTCTAATGTAAGAGAATAACTTGCAATGATAAACAGCAATAGGGTTGGTTTCTTGGGGGGGGGGGTAAGAGACAGGAAATAAAGAAACAATTGAATCTATATACCCCCCCCCCCCCAAAAAAAAAGTAGCATATGGCTTTAGAATGACGTAACAACTCCTTAAACAAACCTTCCCCGTTTGCGGGATCTCTAAACGGATGCTGTTTAACCCATTAATGCCTAGCGTCCCTTTTTAGGGACGGTCCAAAAAGTGTGCCTGAGTTTTCCAAAAATGAACATTTCAACCAAATAATTGTGTTCACTTATTACTTTGGTATTGCTTCAATTCTGTATTTACAGATTTCAGCACATAACCGCTGTAACGTGGGATCTGTAGCCATTTGATTATGATCTTTATCAAAAATTACATCCTTCACAATCTCAAGAACAAAAAACTAAGTTTTTAAAGTTATTAACAAGTAAATCTATCTGTGTTTGATATATGTGCTACTTTGATCGATGTTTTAGTTTACCTTTTTTTGCAATTTTGTAAATTTTAAATTTTTTTAGGATTTTATAGCAATTTAAGAACGTCCCTAAAAAGGGACGCTAGGCACCAAAGGCTGCATTGTTTAACCGTTGCTGATTTCTTGCTTAGAATCTATAATTTATATCAAAAGAAGTTAGTAAATGTTTGTAGACTGAAAAACTGATAATAATTTTCATTTTTAAAACTTATTTTATTTTCAAAATCTAATTAAATTAAATTAATTAATATATATATATAAACTTAATTATACAATGTTCTTAAATATTTTCTCTTCTTGTTTTTAATTACAAAAAATACTCAAGGTAAATTTTGAAAGAAAGCTATTTCAAAAATGTAATTCTTTAAAACACTAATTATTCGTTGTATTTAATTACTTTTCCATTATGCATTTAGGTGTTTATTATTGTTTAGTATGACTGTTGAAGAAGCCCTAAGCTGTTTCAGAAGCTTAGCATTTCACCTTGATAAAGAATTCAAGGATTGCATATGTGTCTGTTGTTTGGGAAAGAAGGGGGGGGGGGGGGGCAGATTTAATTTCAGAATTCCCTGAGCATGCCAATTTTGATCTCTACTGTGAGAATTTATTCACTTCTCTTGCACTCCTACGTGATTATTTGTCTCAGCAAGGTTTTGTGCAAGAATCGGATTTAAAAAATGCTCATGAACTAAAGTTACGCTGTTCAAAAAAGAAAAGAGAGGAAGTTTTGATTAAATGTCGATGACAGGTAAAATAATATTACATTGGTTCGGTGGAATAATAGCAATGTTATAACTATTGCATCGAATCTTCATGGAGTTTATCCTATTGTAAAGGCTAAGCGATTGTCCAATAGCGAAAAGAAAGTAATTGAAATTGATGAACCAAATATATATCCTTGCTCAATACAAACGTTGCATAGCGAAAAAGATCCCATGCATCAAATATCGGGAACTACCGGTTTTTGATCTACTATAAAAAATAGTGGTAGCCGCTCTTCATTTTTATTTTAGAAGCTGCTGTACAACATGCATTGAGCTCAAGAGAGTTGAGTTAGGTATTATGGGGCTAGTTGTTATATTGCTTTAAATAAGACTCATGTAAGATGTGCCTATTGAAGTAAAAGACCTTATCGGAATGCAGCAAATGCAATACGTAGGTTTGCAGAGCAAATGTTTTGCTGACTTTCATACTCAACAACACCAATATTTCCTTGTTCTCTGAATCTACTTCCCAGGTTATATTAATTGCTGCTTTTATTTCTTCTTATAAATTGTCATTTTCAATATTACATCGTAGGCAGAAAAAAAAATTTTGGTAAAAAAGTATGTACCCTCTGGTGCCTAGCGTCCCTTTTTAGGGACGATTTTTCTTTTTTAAATAAAAAATTTATTTTTTACATGATAATTTTTTAACTATTTTTCCTGTCCATTAAACACTATTTGTAACCAGTATACAAAGTATCGTTGAAAAAAAAAATGTCAGGCATTAATGGGTTAAGGGAGGAGTTAGGACGTCAATCAGAAACGGGATGACTTCAGGCCCGTCCTTTGGGGGTTCAAGGCTTGGGAAATCAACGTATTTACATGTTAGGCGTGGTTTTTGCTATTTTTTGACAAATTTACATTGTGCATACACCCTTTGCTCCCCCCCCTCCCCCTGGAAAAATTCAAAATGACGGTCGTGGATGACTTCCGAACTAAGCCTATGACATGTACGTTGTATTATGTGATCCGGGTTGGAAAATTTACAATATCATACACATGAGGAAAAAAAAGAACATTTTATACACAACAAACACGTTGATTAGTAGCTTATTGTTTTTGAGAGAGAACCTAATATAATAGCATTTAATGTCAATAGAAGTTACGATTATGTTGACAGCAAATACAAACTTGACAGAAAAAGGAGTTGTCCCATTGCATGAAATACGATAGAAGCTGCAACGTGTTCAAGACTTTTTCTTTTTTTTTTTTTTGGTTTTTAAATACAGAAGCTATCAGCTTCGACATACACGAGGGTTGCGTACTATGCGCCTTGCCTCCTGACAAGCACAGAACAGATTTTACAGCACAGAGAGGTTGAATTCATATCCATGGGCAGCGCGGGACTCGAAAACGCGACCTCTTGCTTACGAGGAGAATACACTACTTCTAAGCCACCGAGGCCCTGTGTTCAGGACTTGGTTAGCAAAGTGATCAGGACGAAGAGCTACCTAGAATGCGTGTGTGTATTTTATGAAGGGCTCGGGCGTAAATAGTATCTGACAAAATTGTAAAACTCGAATCATTTGGTGAAAACAATTGTATGTGGGCATACGAACAGAAATATTACAGGGTTTAAGGATAAACACGTCTCTAAATAATGTACCTACATGCATGCACTTTGTTTTTAAAATCAAAGTACTTCCTACAGTAATTTTTTGAAATTTTCACAAGCCATACTTTTGATTTTAAAAATTTCAGTTGCCACTATTTACACTCGAGCCCTTCTTATGTTTTTATTCATGCGCTTTGACAGAAGTTCAAATTGAAACTTAATGAATGCAATGCGATTTTTCCGCCCTATTTAATTAACTCTGCAAAAATAATGCGGTAGTCGAGTTTTTGGGCAAATTTACATGGAAAACTTTTTGTACATGTATGGGTAAATTAACTGCTAACTTTAAATCGCTAAATTTAATTTTCAAAACGAACATTGATTGTGACGACATGTTTTAAACAAAATACCACGTTCGAATTTGTGGATGTAAAAAAAGAAATAATTAATTATGCGTGTGTGTGTGTGTTTAAATCTAAATTGCATGCTAAATTTTCCATCAAATATATTATAGCTATACCCTACGATCTCTAATTTTTAAATCTTTTTAAAAGGTTAATATATTTTTCTCCTTACATCTTTAAAATTGTTTTTGAAACTTTCTTCGCAGTAATATTTTTCAACGCTTATCGACATTTTAAAATGTCAAAGTTGAAACGAGTTTGATTGAATATTCGGAAGTTAAAATTAGATTTCAAAGTTAGTTTATTACATCATTTTAAGAAAAAAGTTACTGGCTTTAACATTAAATTTATTTTAATTACAATTTTATGGAGAATACACGACGGATTATGTAAGTATGTTAATAAAAAGAAAAATATTATTTTGCACGTACAGAGAATTATGTATGTACATAAATGACTTGTACTTGATTTTCGTCTGTGCTGTTCTGACTTATGAGTGTCCTTTTATTTCCTCTTTCTTTTTTCTCAAATCAAGAATATTTTAAGGTAAGATTTTATCACTAAGAGGTTAAGTGATTTTCGAAAAACACAATGCGAGTCGTTTTCTTCGTTTTGTGCTTTACTAGAGTGAACCACAGACATGAAAATAATAATAACAAAAAAAGTAAAATGCAAAAATATTTCTCGAATGTTATTTTTTCTGACGCAATTAAAATGTGTACAAATATGTTACAATCTTTTTTTTACTTTTTATGAATCCATAATTACTGTTTTTGCATTATTTTTAGTCCTGGTTTTTGAAAAAACGAATAAATTAACGAAATCACAAAAAAAAAAAAAAAAAAAAATCAAATGCAAAATAAAGAGCAATAAACAACAACATTTCTAGGGCCTTCAATTGACAATATAACAAATTAAACATTTTAGCTAAGAATGATATCATTTTATCATTATTTATTGCTGCCGTTTTATTGTTCAATGACGCTACAAAAACGACTTTCTGAAAGATGTTCAATGGGTTGAAGGAGCATGTGGCTTGATGCAAATTATGTATGGTGGATGGAATATAAGCTCCACAGTTCTTCCATCATTACTTTTATTATTAAACATACTTCAAATCATTTAGAATTTAAAATTTATTAAATATTTTTTATATTTTAATCTAACGAGATTAAAACCACAGAAATAGCTCTAATTATTGTAGACAAAAAATAATGTGCATGTTTCTTCTTATGACAGTTGCATTTTTTCGCAATGCATGTTTAAAATGTGAACGAAAATTTTATTTTTCTGCTGCTCTGAAATACTCGAGGTATTTTAAAGTTAAAAGATGTACGAAAAAGAAGATTTTTTTAAACCCATTAATGCCTAGCGTCTCTTTTTAGGGACGGTCCAAAAAGGGGTCTGAATTTCATCAAAATGCGCATTCAACCAAATAATAGTGTTCAATTAGTACCTTGGTATTGTTTCAATTCGTTATTAACATATTGCGGCACATAACCATTGTAAAGTGTGTTCTGAAGCAGTTTAAATAATGATCTTTATAAAAAATTACATCGTTCGCAATCGAAAAAAGATAAGTTTTCAAAGTTATTCCCAGCTTCCCAGTTTATATTAATTGCTGATTTTATTTCTTCCTATAAAATGTCTTATTATATCGTAGGCAGAAAAAAAAAATAGTAAAAAAAGTATGTACCCTCTGGGGTCTATCGTAACTTTTAAGGCTTTCCTTCTCGTAACTTTTAAGGCTCTTCTTTCCTTAACAAAAAAAATATTTTTTTACATAATATTTTTTTTTTATTTTGCCTGTCCATTAAACATAGTTTGTAACCAGTATATAAAATATCTTTGGAAAAAAAAATGTCAGGCATTAATGAGTTAAGCAAAGGGTCAACTGGGATAAGACCGTAGGGTAAACCAAAACATTATCAATAACTCACACGTGATAATTTCGAAAACTAAGCTGTTGGCGAATGAGGACTAGGTGCATTTCGGCGCTTTTTGAACTAGGGGGACTAGGGATTCTTGTGATCTCCACTATAGTTTTTATTTTTTTTCTCTGGAAAAAGTTATCATTTCTTAAAATTTTTTGCCATCAGCAAAGGTGTTTTTTTAATTTCTACCATACAGTTTTTTTTTTAGTTAAAAGTAAACATACAATTTTAGTAAAATAATTTCGCTCAATATTTGTATAAAGAGATCATGCATCCCTGCCCTAAGTGACACACAGTTGATCTCAAAGAGAAATGACTTATATCTTTTATTAAACTTAAAAAAATTAGTTCTCAGTAAAAATTTTCTAAAAAATAACAATATTTCTATTTTTTTTCCTTTGACGATGATGTGAACGTAAAAACTAGAAAAATCTGAATAAAAGCAGTTTTAGTAAATTAATAATATTTTTTAATGATTCCTTATTCTCCAGTATAGTTATGAACGTTGTGTTCTATTCTCTTTGCTCAAAATAGGTTGACGATGCTAAAATTGCAACGAACTCATTTGGCTGATTGGAATGTAATTCATGAGTAAAATCGTATAAGCTGTAAGAATATCATTTGAACCTTAAAGCGGTTTTTAGTATTTTTTTTTCTTGCCTTTAAATTTGATTGAATGCATCTCAATATGGTTCTTTTTCCCCATACATTAAATAAAGCAGGGATTTCAAATACACACAGGAGCGAAATTAATGAAAAATCAATATTCAATTAGTTAGTCATTATTTCCTTGTCAATTAAGCTTAAAAACTAATAAAAGAAAGGGGGAAAGAAAAAAAATAAAGTAATGTATTTGCATACGACATATAAGTAAACATAAAAATAAATGTGAAAAAAACAGCTGCATTTTACTATATTGCACAACTAAACTTATGGATAATTGAGTTAGATATGTTAATACAAGAGGAAAAAAATATAGTACGTTTACCCCAAAAAACGAAAATTAAGTTCTAAGTGGACCTGAAAAATCAATTTTATCAAAAAAAAAAAGTTAAACCGATGTCCTCGATTATATAATATTTACGCAGTAGATTAGCGTCAAGTGATGGTAATTAGGTTAAAGGCAATACAGATTAAATTTGAAATAAATCAGAACCATGCTTTTGAGAAATCTTTTTTCCCTTCTGCGCTAGTACTGTCGTTTCTAAGACACATAAGAGTTATTTTTCTTTTCTTTTCGACATGCCCATTGCTATAATTGGTATAATAAATAAATCTTTCGATAATTTTGAATGAATTGCAATTCAAATGAATGTTCATCATTTATTTATTTTATTTTATTCTGCATCAAAAACTAAATTAAACAAAACATTTAGTATTGTGTTGCAGCAATAAGTTTATCAAAAAAAAAAAAAAAACTGCTTAAAATGTTGTCTGCAAGAAAACGTACGTACACATTCGAAGTAAAAATCATTTATACTCCCAATTTTATACCTACTTCTAAAAAGAGATTCAATTCTACCACACCAGAACATGGTCTACTGTATATTCCTAAGAGTGAGACTTTGAATGCTGGATTGCGCATTTTTTGCTATAAATTGTGAACTTTACAATGAATATCTCCAACCCTGTCACCCATCGTGTTACACATTACATTAAAATTATAAACTGGAATAAGAATTTTCCCTATAGTATTACATGACTCTGCTACATTAAAGTGCGTGTGTTTCACTCTAGTAGGACCGGGGATATCCATGAGTCACTATTCATTTACAAAAGGATAGATCATTCTCCCCAAAAACTATTTTCCCTTTTCCATCATATACAACATTATTTTTTAAGCATTGACTGATGACTTGGATGGACTTACCTCAGGCCCGTCATTTAGGAGGCGCAGAGGGGTCAACTGCCCCCCCCCCCTGACTTTGGGAAATCAATGTATTGGCATATAAGTGGGCGTGGTTTTGCCACTTTTTTGGTAATTTTATATTGTGTATGCACCCCCCCCCCGCCTGGAAATTTTTAAATGACGTCCCTAGCTTACCTCAACAAATAGTCATGTCGACCTAGTACATGTTTAGCATGTATTCCATCAGTATCTACAAATATACGAAAAAAAGGCGTGATGTTTCCTAAAAATAGAGAAAAAAGTTAAAATAAATTAACAAAGAAAAGTTATCATAATTTTTAAAATTCAATAAAAAAACATACATTATTTACAGTGGATTAGTTTTTCAAGTCAGAGCTATGTGAAAAATATTTTGAAATGATATCCAACTTAAAGTTTTAATTTAATTGAAACATGGTGTGTGTGTGTGTATTGTTTCTTGTAACTGTTTTATAACCCTGAAGTTTGATCCTCTATAAGTAAACAAAATGTATTTTAATTTTAAAATAATTAATGAACAATACATTTAAAAGTTGAATATAGAAAATTAATCATCGCAAATGTTTACACATTTTTATTACTGATAATATCATATAAGAATCCTCATATTATGGTGGGGATATGGGAACTGTTTAAATTTGCCCCACAAGTGTTCCATATCTATTAGGACTATCTTGCAAGAAAAAATCTTAGTTTAACAAAAGTTTAAATAGTCATAATTTTTACCTGAATATTTATACAATAGGGTGAAAGAATCAAGCTTAGTTTGCTAGACAACTAAAATTGGGTTTCGCGGGAAGATGGCGGTGTTGAAATAATATACAGTAGGGTGGGGCGAAAAATAAAATGTTTTTCAGATCAACTTCTAATAGTTGCCAAAAGTTGTCTTTGGTGATAGTTAGCTTTTGTGCAAAATTTGAGAAAAATCTGTTCATATCTCCAGGGGGCGCTGCGATCGCAAAGTTTTATCATAGCCTTTATCGGGATTTTATGGTTAAAATGTCAAAAAGAATGCCTTTAGCTAGTCTCTTTGCGTTTTTTTTTTTTTTTTTTTGCTCAAAAGATGTTTTCATGCAGTAAAAGCTTATGAAATGACTCACAAACATTATTTTATGTGATATATTTATATTTTAAAAAATATCACTTTTTTTCACGTTTTTGTTTTTTTTTTTTTAAACCCGGGAGAACGCGCGTCTCCGAGGCAAACGTTGGGACGCGCGGGGTCATAAAATGACCCCAAACCTTTGAATGAACCCAAAATCCCTTCCTACGCAGTTAAAAACTTCTATATTTTACTTTCTTAAAACCATATTGCCGTACAATTACAGACATTAAAACCTATCATTTAGAAAAAAATGTGCTACGCAAACTTTCTTCCGCAATTCTGTTTAAAGGTATGGAATGTATATATTTTACACAAAGCTCGTATAAATTTTGCCGGTTATTACATTTTATATAATTTACAATATTTATAACAACTATCATTCCAGAATTGATGTTTTTAAAGAAAACTGATAGATGAATATTTAAAATGTTTCAACCTTTAATCGAAAATAATTTATTTAGGGGAGAGTTGCCCAAAACGGGATAGGCGGGCAAAACGGGATAGTGGGCGTTGGAGCTTGACTGGTGGTACTATCTCGCAGGAGACAGGCTAAACTAGTTCCCGATCGCCATGACAGCATACTCAGTTAATATCTCAACTCTAGCCACGTATTTCGCAAAGAAATATTTTTTCAAAGATTTCAATTGAGATTTTTACTTACTTTTTACTTTTTTCGAATGCAGAACAACTAGAATTGTGGTTCTCCGTAATTCGGAACAATTCCGGTTAGAACTGTATGTTGTTCATAGCTCTTTTAGCAACAATTTCATGTACTTGAATATTGCTAGTGAGTGGCGGTTCCGGGGTCAGCCTTTTATGTTGTCAAACGCATCATGGTCGGGCAAAACGGGACACTTTTAGGGTGCCCAAAACGCGATACAATTTTTATGTGTCTCGTTTTACCCGCCCATTTCCATTAATGTTTTTTCAATGTGTTTAAGCAGCACGAAGCGAGCTAGAGGTTTGCAAGTGAACGTTCAACCATCCTGACGAAGGGATTACTATCTACGAAGTAGGAAATATGTTCAATGTAGCATTTTAACGAGCAGCTCTTGTCGAAACTGCTGTGAATGGGTTCACGAAAACAGGCATTTTCCCCAAAAACCCCCAGATGTCTTTCCTGAATATCTCCTCGCTTCCTCTCTTCCAACAGATCACCCATTGCTGGATGCTCAGAACATGACGTCCTAACACCCATTAAATCTGCAACAAAATAAGATCAGATCCGAAGGATCTTCAAATTCAGTCATAGTATCTAAGAGTATGCTGTCATCAAAACCACTAGAGACAGTATTGAAAGAATCACTTAGTGCAACAACAACACTAGCACAAATGCAGGCCTTATCCAACCGTTCACTTCAACAGGAGTCAAAGGACTTGGGCTATACTGTCGCCCTTCACTGCCATTTTCTATATCACTCAAAGAAATTCTACCTCCATCACGAGTGAGTGGACCAAGACCTCAAAATAAACACGATAATAGAAGAGGGAGACCAGTATTTACAACAAGAAGCCCATATAAACTTGAGTTGGAAGAAAAAGAGAGAGAGAAAAAAAAAAAAAGAACGAGAAAGAATTTAAAAGCTGAAAAAAAGGGCTGTCAAAACAAGTCTCTTGAATGTTCCGAAAACAAAACAAATGAGGCGTAAAAGAAAACCAGGTGGAGATGCATAACAGGCATATAAATTTTAAAAATGTTGCTCTGAACCTGAAAAAACCCCACAAACATCATTTGCAAAAATGGAAGAAAATGGACGTAACATGAAAAAAAAAAAAAAAAAAAAAAACCGCAAAAAAAAATCATCAGTTAGCCAAGGTTGGACGTCGTCGTCTTCAGAAGATGAAACTGAAAAAGATGAAGCATGTATTTTCTGCAACGCTCTGTATCTTGAATCGAAATCTGGAGAAGGAAGCTGGATACAATGCTCGAGCTGCCAGGGGTGGGCCCATGAAGCTCATTCCAAAGCAGATGAAGAAGACGACACATTTTTATGCGATTTCTGTGTTATGTAATTTTTCAACTTTACAATTACGTAGCCTATTTTTGGTCTGAAAACTAAATCAAAAGTAAAATCAGTGCAAAATAATAACATACATTTCCCTATCCCGTTTTACCCACCCTTGGTGAAACCAGTATTTTTCACATAAATAATATCGAACAAATATGGCAAAGATATTTTTAGTAATGTAAAAGGTGTATATTTTTAAATGGCGTCTAACTTTGGAATGTACCTTGTATACAATAAGAAATAAAGCGAAGAATAGGTTAGCTATCCCGTTTTGGGGTACTTTCCCCTACTTGATTTCATTTTGCCTCCTCCTGAATTTTTATACTGCATGTATGAAGATAAACAAAATATTACTTTGATTGTAGTTATTATAATTTAAGTATTTTTTTTATACTGGTTGAATGAAAGGGAGATGATAATTTAAGTGAATAAGTGTTCCTTTTATTTTATTTGCTCATTTTCCAAATAAGTATTATTTCGGTATCATTTTTCCTTCCAAAAGGGATTTAAGAAATGTATTTACTAATCAGCATGAAGAATACTTTTTTTGGTCGTTTCAAAGTTACAAAATATTTTTGAAAAAAAAAATGAACCGACTTCAGAACTTTACTCGGCAAGTGCTCTAAAAAGTAAAAAATAATTTTATTCTTTGAACACCCATTGATACTACATTTAAACATAAGTTTAGAAGTCGGCGCAAAAACTATAGATAAAAATAATTTTGGAAAAAAATAGAACCGACTTCAGCTGGTAATTGTTCTAAAAAGTAAAAAATAATTTTTTTCTTTGAACACCATCGAAACTACTTTTAAACATAAGTTTTGAAGTAGGCGCAAAAACAATGTATAGACTCACACGCAACTATAATTCAACTATATTGTAAGGAGTCCGTAGCACCTTCAACTTTCTTCAAATGAGCATTCCAATCTTGAGGAAGTAACTATAAATTTATTTACAAGTATTTACACTATTTACAATATGAGCAGGAAACAATTGCTAAACATCCAGCAATTAGGTAGCAAAACAGTACACTGTACTCTCAACAGTAACTCAGCACCACGTATCAAACGTGAACAGTAATTAAGCAATTACAAAAGCAAAACAACCATTCGCCAAGCGAACGAAAACGAGTCACCAGATCAAATCTGAAAACAACTGACTGACTTGTGTTCAAGGCCAGCTATTTATACACGGAAAGAAATTACGACAATATTCGAAAAAAACCTGGAATATTTGTTTCATTCATAACTTTGAACAATCCATTCGAAAATTCTAGCGATAAAAAGAAAAAAAAACCACGCGAAAATGTCTTCACGCTTATTAAATGTAGGGCAAGTGTAAAAACTACAAAGTGTTTCAGGGCCGGTATACAGATGATAAAAGTGATATCTTCAGATACTTTTGCAACATGACGTCAGATAAAACCAAAACTAATGAAAATGATGCAAGGCAGGAAAAACAACAACTATTTACAAGATTTGTAACATTGCCCCCTTCCCAAGGACTGCACGTCCCGGGCAGTACAATCCCCAGAAAGGAAGCAAGGGAAAATTTACAGGTGCACACATTACATGATGACCAATCATAAACATGATAAACAATAACAATGAGAACATGAAAGAAATAATAACATTGATAAAGTAATATTACAAACAATTAAAGGCAAAAGTTATTTACAAAATTTACAAACAAATTACCATGGTAGCTTTAGATTTACTTTACGAACTATGGCCATAGTATGGGGCTAGCCGATCATAATGTACAACCCTAGGTTTTGAATGTGATGACTTCTGGATCCTCACTACGACGTCGTTCAGCCGGTGAAGGACTGTGTAGGGTCCATCCCAATGCGACTGCAATTTGGGTGACAGACCTTTACGTCGGATGGGATTCCATAGCCACACCTTGTCACCTTCTTGAAAGTCATGGCCAGTGGACCTTGTGTCGTATCGGGTCTTCATTTTCTCCGTCGCGATGTTGATTCGCTCCCGTGCGAAGTGATGAACGTCCTCCAACCGGGCCTGGAGATCCTGGACGTACTCCTCAGGCGATGAAGGCGCATCTGGAGGGAGACCGAAGACGAGATCACAAGGCAGCCGAAGCTCTCGGCCGAAGAGCATCTGTGATGGGGAATATCCGGTGGTCTCGTGGACAGCACTGCGGTAGGCCAGCAGGAACAGAGGAAGTTTCTTGTCCCAATCCTGTTGATTTTTGGAGACCATAAGCGAGAGATTATTAAGGATTGTCCTGTTAAATCTCTCCACCATGCCGTCCGATTGTGGGTGTAGTGGTGTCGTTCGAGTTTTCTCAATTTTGAGGATATTACATAGGCCCTTAAACACAGCAGAGATGAAGTTTCTTCCCTGATCGGAATGGATCTGCAAAGGTGTCCCATATCTCGAGATCCAATGCTGGACTAGAGTCTCTGCTACAGTGGTAGCTTCTTGATCCGGAATGGAATATGCTTCGGGCCATTTGGTGAAATAGTCAATGGCAACGAGGATGTATTTGTTCCCATCAGTAGTTTTCGGTAGAGGACCAAGAATGTCGATCCCGATTCGTTCGAAAGGAGCTCCTACGTTGTAAAGATGTAGCTTCCCGCGGCTTCTTCTCTTCGGTCCTTTACGGGCAGCACAGGCGTCACAAGAATGACACCACTTCTCCACGTCATCCTTCGCCTTGCTCCAGAAGAAGCGCTCTCGAACCTTGTGGAGGGTTTTCAGGATACCAAAGTGTCCTCCAGTCGGACTACTGTGCAATTCCTTTAGAACGTCTGGAATTCTTGATCTGGGAAGGAGTAACTGCCATTTGAATGCTTTACCATCGTCAGATTCCCATTTCCGATACAGGACGCCATTTCGCAACTGGAGAGATTTCCATAGAGCCCAGTATCTTTTCGTTGCAGGACTGTAGATAGAAACGTCTTGCCAACTAGGTCGCCGACTGTCCTTTTCCATTAACTCTATGATAGGCTTTAGGTCTGGGTCTTCAAGCTGATCTTTTCTACTTGGTCGTCACTCCATGGATCAGGATCTGAAGATGATGAAGTAGCAGTAACTTGACAGGCAGTAGGGATTGTCGTCCCGTACTGTTTCTCATATTCGGGAGCAATAATGGCAGTTCTCGGAACAAGGTCTTCTTGATAATGCGTCAGCATTCCGTGTGACAAACCTTTTCGGTGCTTAATCTCGATGTCATATTCCTGGAGCCGCTGTATCCACCTGGCTACCTGGCCCTCTGGATTCTTGAAATTCAAAAGCCAAGTTAAAAGAGGCATGATCGGTCCGGAGCAGGAATTTACGGCCGTAGAGGTAATGATGGAAATGTTCTACAGCTTTAACTATGGCGAGCAATTCCTTTCTCGTGACACAATAATTTCGCTCCGACTTGGATAAGCATTTGCTCCAGTAGGCGATGACATGTTCGTTACCGTCTATTTCTTGAGATAAAACAGCTCCAACGCTCTCGTGGCTCGCATCAGTGTCAAGTATGAAGGATTTTTCAGGCTGAGGATAAGAGAGAATAGGCGTTGATGTTAAAGCCTCCTTCAGCTGTAGAAATGCATCCTCGCATTCTTTGGACCATTCAAATTTTTGTTTGCTCTCCAGTCAGCTTATGCAAAGGTCGTGCAATGTTGGAAAAACCCTTCACAAACTTCCTGTAGTACGTGCAGAGCCCCAGGAAACTTCGCAGCTGATGGACATTTTCGGGGCGGCTCCAATTCTTGACTGCTGATACCTTATCTGGATCTGTTCGTACACCATCTGAAGAGATAATGTGACCAAGGTAGTTCACCTCACGGCGGAACAAATTACATTTGACGGGCTTAACTTCAGGTTGGCTTCCTTAAGCTTTTGCAGCACCTTCTAAGATTAGCCAAATGTTCCTCAAAACTGCGTCCTATGATGATGATGTCGTCCAAGTAGACAAGACAGGATTCATAAGAGAGTCCTCGTAACACTGACTCCATAAGACGCTCGAACGTGGCTGGTGCATTGCAGAGGCCGAACGGCATCACTTTAAACTGCCACAAGCCTTGTCCGGTTGTAAACGCCCGTCTTCTCTCGGTCGTCGGGGTGTATCTCCACCTGCCAGTAGCCGCTCTTTAAATCCAGGGTCGAAAACACACTTGTGTCCGGAAAGGAGTGTCCAGAGTGTCATCGATCCGTGGAAAGAGGGTAACTGTCCTTCTGGTGATGTCATTCAGGCGTCGGTAATCAACAAAAATCTGGTGGAGCCGTCTTTCTTTCGGACAAGACGATAGGGGATGCCCAAGGATGGATGAGGGTTCGATGACGTCTCATTCTCCTGCCATCTCTTTCACAATCGAGGATCTCCACACTCTTCCTTCTTGGCGAAAACGGTAGTCGTCTTGGATGCTGGCTTGATAGGGGGATGATCTCCAGTGTCGATTCTAATTGGCTTGCGTTAAATTCGTTCGACCTACCATCCTCGGATGTAGATGAAAAAACACCTGCTTGAAGTTGTCCACCTAATTTTTCCGCCAGCGTTTCTTTGATACTTCGTTAATGGTGCACTCCCAATTTAATTTCGAAGTCAAGTGGACTCGGAAAGATCACAAGCGGAGGAGGAATCAATTCTTTCTGATGATGCAGTTTACGGGAAGTACAAAGTTTGTCACACTTCTCATTTCTTAATTATTCCACTCGGTTTCTTTCACACCTTAACCATTGGCGACTTCTCACAGGGAACTGCATTCTTTGGAAAGGTCCCACAAGTTGTAGATGCCACTAGTACTCCTTT
>JAXGGA010021339.1:0-16756 GCA_038373865.1 Uloborus plumipes | reverse complement strand
AGTTGTAAAAGGAAAATGACAGTGATGACGGAATTTGCAGCATGAAAATTTATCACTATGATTATTAATCGGCTCTGTCGATTAATCGGTAATCGGAAATCTGCTTATCAGTGCATCCATAATAATTATTCCATAATAATGGATATCATCTTTGCTACCATTATTATCATCAACTTTATTGTTGATGGAATTAGCATTTTCATCATCATTATTAGCAGCATCATCATCATCACCATCGCAGTTATCATCAATATCATAATTATAATCAACTTTATTATCATTAATGTCATAATTACCCTTTTCATCATAATTAGCACCATCATCTTAATTATTATCAACATTGGTATTGTCATTCAGTTTATCATCACTCCAATAACATTTTTACTTTCATTGCTATCATCATCATTAATATCATTGACATCCTCGTTATCAGCATCATCTTTATTATAATTATTGCATTATTTTCATTTTTTAAAGTAGTATCATCATTATCTTAACACATAATATGATGATGAATATTATCATTAATATCATCATCGTGATTATTTTAATGAAGATTATTTTTATCACCAGTCTTATTATAATTATCATCATCATCAACATCACTATCATTATCATCATTAACGTTATCATTATTGTCAATATCATCATAATTACCATCATTACAACAGTTATCATCATCAGTATTGTAATTCAGTTAATCATTATCATCATTTCATTAACATAATCATTTTCATTGTTATCATCATCGTAAACATCATTGACATCATCTTTATTATCATTGTTACATTACTTTCATTTCTTAAAGTGTTATCATTATCTTAATTCATAATATAATGATAATTATCACCATTAATATTATCGTCACGATTACTTTAATCAAAGTTATTCTTATTATTATAACCATCATCCACATTATTATTATTCTCATTATCATTATAATTAACATTATTTTCATTTTCACAAAAATTATCATCAACATTATCTTTCTCATCATCATTAACATTATAATGTTCGTCATTATCATCATAATTATTATAAATCATCAGTATTGTTATTCAGTTTATCATTATCATCATTCCATTAACAATATTACTTTCATTATTGTCATTATTATCAACAGCATCTTTATAATCATTACTACATTACTTTAATTACTCAGAGTAGCATTATCATAATAAATAATATGATGATAATTATCATCATTAATATTATCATCGCGATTATTTTAATCGAGATTATTATCACCATTCGTGTTATAATCGTCATCATCATCATTCTCATCAAATTAACAGTATTTTCATTTTCACCATCATTATTATCATAATCATCAACATTATCATATCATTATCATCATAACTACCATTAGGGATGCTCCGATTAATCGGCCACTTTACCGATTATTAATGATTGACAAAATTTTACCTTTTAATCGGCGGGAAAATATTTTGTAAGTATTATTTTTCAAAGAAAACCTTCACTAAGGAATTATCTTAATATATAAAAATTACGTGTCCATGTGTTTCTCAGCTACTGAACCGATTTAAACCAAATTTTACACGCAGTTTTAGTTTGGTCCAACTTAAATGATAGGATAGTTTTTATCTCAATTTGGGACCGCAATATATTTTTTATTGCAAATTATGTATTTAGCTACCAGCTTTTCTGTGTTCTTGGCTAAGCCTTTTTACTAAGCCTTTTTTGACACCTCCATGGCTGAGCGACATAAAGCACACGTTCTGACAGCTTCTGGAGCGCAGTAAACAGATAATAATCTTTCTTATAATATATAAAAATTACGTGTCCCTGTGTTTGTGTCCAATGGACTCCTCAGCTACTGAACCGATTTTAACCAAATTTTGCACGCAGTTTCAGTTTGGTCCAACTTAAATGATAGGATAGTTTTTATCTCAATTTAGGACCGCAATATATTTTTTATTGCAAATTATCTATTTAGCTATTTAGATTTTTCGTATTCTTGGCTAAAATTCTTTAAACATACCCGGAATGCCACCACATAATCTGCTGTTAAAAATTGGTTTACCCATAGTGCTTCTACGTAATTTAAATCCACCGAGATTATGCAATGGTACGCGTTTAGTTATCAAAAAAATCACCGGGAACATTATTGAGGCAATCATTTTGACTGGCAAGTTTAAAGATGAAGTACGAAGCGTCCCCACTCGACCCCCTCCGATTTTGATGAAAATTTTTTTAGATGTACATATAAGACTTGCATGAAACCATACCAAATTATAGCTCTATAAGCCTTATGGTTTAGCCAATAAAAATTATTGAAAAAAGGCCTCTTTTTCGTATCTTGAAAAAAATGACCAAATCGTCAAGTTTGTGCTTTTATTGCTCGCGACCTAAGACGATTATCAGGCTCAAATTTGGTGATTCTGATCACTGTTTAGGGTAGAATAGCCTACTTGTGTAACAAAAGCTCAAAGCACTGTAGATTTTTTGCAATTTGCTGCCAAAGTTGGTAAAAAATCGTATTTTGGTAAATTTTGATCATACGTTATCAGCTTGCATCTGCTGAGAGCAGGGGCGGCTCCTCACTATGGGCCAGGTGGGCCGGGCCCACCCAGAAAAATTGGAAGAAAAAAAAATGCCGAATAAAACATAATCGTTTTGTATTTCAACCAACAAAAAAGAAAAAAACAAAACAAAACATAGGGCATAAAATATATTTTAAACCTTCAGCTCCTCCCCCCTCCACATTGCTAATACAGCACAAAAAAGTTTTCAAACTCCATCAATTTTAGCGTTTCGCACCTAAGCACTTCGCATTAGCACGGCTTTAAGAACGAATTCGTGGGCCAGATCAAAGCGGCCCTCGCCAAGCCCCCGATTTTAGCCAATCGCAATGGCTGAATTAAGAAGAGCAGAGAGAGATGACACCCCATTGTAACAATCGACAAGTGGGCATTTTTTATCTGGCCCAAAATTTCCCTTTGTCCCTAACCAAAGCGGTGGAGAGGGAAGTGTCTCTCACTGGTTACAGAGGAGCAGGGAATGTCTGGCCCCTGTGTTAGGGGTGTAGGGAGAAAACTTGCTTTTCATTCCGCTCTCTGCGTTTTTCTTTTATTGATTTTTATAACACGTCTTCTTTTTTTTTAGTCTTTCTTTTTTAATTTTCAACACCTATTACTAACAGGCATAGAGATTGCCAGTTTCATTACCCCCCCCCCTCACCTATTTTCAATACAATGCATGCATATTTTATTTATTAATTTGCTTTTGAAATTCTTATTTTCAAAATTTTTGTATGAAGACTTTATTTTTGACTTGTAGTGCGTTTGCCATTTTCTTAGTATTAGTTTGAATTCAATCTCATTTGTCGCAGTGTTGTGTTAATATATTAAAAAATCTGTAAGTATTGTATGAACTCTAGGAATTTGTAATCCTGCCGGGTGTGACATTATAAATGCTTGTAGAAGTGATAAGTATTCTTAAGCTCCAAATGCTACATTTATTTAGCCGAATCATGACTGCATTTATATCCAGGACTAACGAGAGGCTAACCCCCGCCCCCTAAAATATCAATGAAGTAGTCTGCCCCCCCCCTCCCCTTCGTTGATGATCATCCCTACAACTAATATTATCACACTCAAAGGGATTTTAATGTCCGAAAAAACACTTAGATGTTGAATAAAAAGCTTGCTACTGCGCATTTTTTCTTATATCTTATGACACGTAACATTAACCTTCTACTACAAATACACTAAAGCAGTAACCAGAAAAAACAAAACTTAAAACATTGAACGTTCATAAAAATATTGAGTGGATCAAAGTCTACTGTATATAAAAACTATATTCAGCTTAAAATGTATAAATGAATACATTTATTTTGTAAATTATTATTATTTTACAAATTGCTTCATAGTTCAAGAAACACGTGGACATAAAATTTCGCAACATTTAAAAACTATATTTTGCAATATATTTTCCTGAAGGTTTATAATATATGAAATATTAAATATTGTTTAAAAGCAATCTAGTTAAATAAATATATTATATCAAAGTTTAATAACGGTACCTAATGGTTGGAAAAAACTAGGCGTTCTGCAAGATTTTTTATTTCTAACATATGAGCATATAACACGTTACTATGACTGTCAGTCAAATCATGTATCCGAAAAGGTTATTACCAGTTAAGCAAATATTCTGATAAACATAATTAAATTAGTCAGTTATCCGTGTTTTAATTTTAATGGTATTCGAACCGTTAGTCAAGATTCTTTAATTTTGATTATATTGTAAGAAAAATAAGTGTTTTAATATTGTTATGTACTCTTTGTGTATTTCCTGAAAATAATTCGATTCATCTCATTACTAGTTTGAGTATGACCATAGGGGCAATTCCATCGTTACAGACGTAACAATCGCAGACTTTGAACACAAATAACTTTGGTTTGGGCTGATGAAAGTCTTCAATTTTTTTTCCTGTAGTGTAACTTGATGATGTTTATGCCACATTAAATTTGCGTGCAGATTGCTTAATTACAAAAAAATACAGAAATTAAAAACTGCCTGTTACAGACGTAATTCACAAAACAGCAAAAACTCGACTATGTCATACAACTTACAATATTCCTCTGAATTATACGGAAATTTTGAACTTTTTGTTTTTAATACGTGTTCTAGAGACTTCAAGCTTTCTAAAACCATAAAGATTGTGTGGCTTTTGACTGCCGAATTTGTGAAAAAAATTCATAAACTTGTTACGGACGAAACAAAGTGGTGTTACAGACGTAACATCTCTGATTTGAAAGCAGAAAACAGTATTGTAAAGCAGGAATAAACAAAGATTTTTGTGCTAAAACAATACAGTAGCATTAATTAACACATTATTTGAATATTTTAAGTTATACTGTAACAGTTTTAGAAAATTTGGGTGAGTCTGGGGGAGTTGAGAGCATATGCCGATATGTCAATATGTAACAATAAATTAATGCATCTTAAGACAATTATTTCCAAGAAAGATTGACACAAGAAAAGTTTAGAAGGGCCTTCACACAAATTTATTTATTTGTATTCTTAAAATTAATGCATAATGGGGCTGCTACATAAAAAAATCTGGAAAAGTAAATTCCTCCCTAGAATCAGTGATTGATCTTAGAAGAACTTAAAAATTTGAAAATGTTGGATGATATAGCAGAATACTCTAGTACCAAACTAAAATTTAACCTTCTTGGTGACAGTTGGTCAATTTTGATAAATTTTTTTTGAATGAAAAAATGTGTCCTTTTTCGTCCGACGTTCTCGAAATTCGAACGGCATTTTCGTATTCTGTTCGAAAACAATGCATTTCGCGGGCTTTTGGCAAATTCGCGATGTTAGCCCACCGTTCTTCCAATTTTGGCGTCAGCTTTAAAACATTTTCCTGGGGCATATAAATAATTTTAACTTTTTCTGCAATGGAGTTTGCACACTGAAAAAAGGAAAGAGCGTCGTTGACAAATGCTGTTCTAGATCTTACTCTCTGCAAACCTGGTGCTTGACCATACCCCCAACTCCATCCACAGCTCCCTTTCCATGTGACGTAGCAAAAAAATGCCAGTTGAGGTATAAATTATAATCAGTTATACCATATGTGTATTTTATTAATCTTAAGAAATAAATTTCAATTACATGCCGACATAATTAAAAATTTCAAAATCAGAATACCAGAAACTTTAGTACTCGTATCATATTATGCTATATACATGTATTGCTCATCCTGTGCTTTTTACCTATTTAATTGGAAATTTACTTTTGCTACGGACGTAACATAAAGCCATTTTTTTTTGTCCGAAATGTTACGTCTGTAACAGCATTAATTTAAAAACTAAATCAGTTGCAATATTTTTAACTATGGTGGGCAATTACTCTAAGAATTTGCCAAAAGGACCATTAAGGGTTTTTTTTAATTTTGATTTTTTAGGACGTAATGACAACTTTTGCTTCTTTTTTGTTACAGATGTAACATCAAACTTCTTTTTTTCAAACTTCAATTACACCATTTAGATCAATTCAAAAGAAACTAATGAATGCATATTATTATAGTACCGTCTTAGTAGTTAAAATTGTGCTACAAGTAGTTATTTTTGTTTTTATTTTTCGATGAGAAATATGCATTTGAAAATGTGTTCTTTTTTCTGATTTTTACAAGTTCGTGAATATCGTACTTACAACTAAGAAAACGAGTATTATTCTAACTCTCACTAAAAAACCAATGCAGGATTCTTAAAATATACATCTTAAGCTTTAAAATGATGTATAACATAGCAATATAACTTCAATATGAATTTTCGACCAATTGGTTTCACTTTTCATGGAATGGCCCCATAGGTAAGCGAGTGGGACCATAACTGGTCAAACTCCAGTGTATTCCAATTTATTTAAAAACATATACATGCATTAAAATTGAAAGTATCATAGCTATAAAAGTGACATTTTAAAGTTCTAACACCGTTAGGATTTGTTTTTTCATGAATTAAAATTGCAACATTTGTATCCAAATTAAAAAAAAAAATGTAAGCATGCCTAGATCTAGTCATTTACTTTATGAGTTCCTTAATTTGATAGAGGCTTTCAGAAAGTCATGGTGCAGATTGTCGAAATTTTTAGGGGGAGAGAGGGGGTGTTTTTAGGCAGAAATTTTCTTTTTCTTTTTGAGTGTAGTCCCGTAATGTTTGAGGAGGCGCGCCGCTTTGAGGCGTGACACTTTTGATGTGATGAATATTTTCACTGTCCGAAAATGGCAAAATTATGAGAGAAACATTAGTGATATTTTGAAAGTCGGTCGTCTGTGGAAAACATTGTCATTAGTATTACATTGATCGCTTAAGGCTGGTGTAACATTTAAAATATAAAACATATGTATCAAATCAAATGTGAGATAATTTTGCAATGCAAATTTGTATTAATAAAATTAAATATTATTTTAAGTCGCTCAGCATTAGTTTACTAACTGTTGTTTCCTTCATTTTATCTGTGTAAGCATTAGTGGGGAAAGATATAATTGCGGGCCCACCCACTAAGTTAAGGCACGAGCCGCCACTGGCTGAGAGAATGGCTTTCTGAAGCCAATTCTTTCCTCGTTTGTAGCCTGATATTTCGTCTGAAAGGTGTGCAAGTGGTATCTCGATAGCTCAAATAATTGCTGAATTATGCGAGTTGAAATTAAAGTTAAATTTCTTTTTTCTCAATTTTGTCTCAATTTCAAAGGGCAATATCTCAAAAGGGTCGTCTTGGATTTCAATTTTCTTTACATCATTGGAAAGAACACACTTTTTTTTAACTAAAAAACGTTATTTTTATTTTTGAGACAAACCAGTTTCAAGGGATATTGCAGGTCAAAAATGTGTACGTCATTCAACGTGAAATCAAAGAAAAACAGACATAGACCACAAAAGTTGAAGTCAATTTGTTCTATTAAAATTTACAGGAGCTATTGTACTTATGTTCTGATAAAAAAAATTTTTTTAGATGTTTTTGAACTTTAGTTTTTGTGTGCGCTTCCGTAAAAACTTAAGAAATGGCAAAAAATAAAGTTTTGTTTTTAACAAAAATAATTATCTTCTTATCGCTGCTATAAGAGCTTGAGTCTTTTCCTATGTGTTATTTTTAAGCTCTTGAAACAGAATTTCGGATGATATGTCACTTGGCAAGGTTGTAGGTCATCAATGTTTCAAGGTCATAAAAAGCATTTTCCCATTTTTCATCAATTTTGTTTATGGGCAAATTGCAATCATAGGCTGAATATCTAGACACATCCTCGGCAGTATAATGAATGGATTTTCAATTAATACTTATCATATTTTCAATTACTATTGTTATCATTTATTTACACGGTGGAAATAATTGCAATATATCAACTCATCTCAATCATTCAGAAAAATGGCTGTGCAGTCCTATTATACATATTTTTTATCACGTACACACCATATTAACTGTTTTATTTATTATTTATCTCATTTATTAATTATTTTTATTTTTATTTATTTATTTATTTATTTTTTGAAAAAGGAAACGATGCTTTTTATGAATTTAAAATATTAATGACACCTTGCCAAGTGACATATCATAAGAAATTCTGTTTCAAGACCTTAAAAATAACACATAGGAAAAGACTCAAGCTCTTATAGCAGCGATAAGAAGATAATTATTCGTTAGTTAAAAACGAAACTCAATTTTTTGCAATTTCTTAAGTTTTTACGGATGCGCACAGAAAAACTAAAGTTCAAAAACATCTAAAAAAGGTTTTTTTTATCAGAACATAAGTACAATAGCTCCTGTAAATTTTAATAGAACAAATTGACATCAACTTTTGAGGTCTATGTCTTTTTTTCTTTGATTTCACGTTGAATGACGTACACATTTTTGACCTGCAATATCCCTTGAAACTGGTTTGCCTCAAAAATAAAAATAACGTTTTTGAGTTAAGAAAAGTTTGTTCTTTCCAATGATGTAAAGAAAATTGAAATCCAAGATGACCCTTTTGAGATATTGCCCTTTGAAATTGAAACAAAATTGAGAAAAAAGAAATTTAACTAGAATTTCAACTCGCATAATTCAGCAATTATTTAAGCTATCGAGATGCCACTTGCACACCTTTCGGACGAACTATCAGGCTACAAACGAGGAAAGAATTAGCTTCAGAAAGTCATTCTCTCGGCAGATACAAGCTGATAACGTATGATCAAAATTTGCCAAAATACGATTTTTTACCAATTATGGCAGCAAATTGCAAAAAATCTGCAGTGTATGGAGCTTTTGTTACACAAGTAGGCTATTCTACCCTAAACAGTGATCTGAATCACCAAATTTGAGCCTGATAATCGTCTTAGGTCGCGAGCAATAAAAGCACAAACTTGACGATTTGGTCATTTTTTTCAAGACACGAAAAAGAGGCCTTTTTCAATAATTTTTATTGGCTAAACCATAAGGCTTATAGAGCTATAATTTGGTATGGTTTCATGCAAGTCTTATATGTACATCCAAAAAAATTTTCATCAAAATCGGCGGGGGTTGAGTGGGGATTTTCTCAAAATTTGGGACACTTGACATGGAATGACCCTAAGTAGTTCTGTTGCCACTATCCCAATGACACCGTCAGAATCTTCAATACCCTTCAAAAGGCTACAGTTTCCCATTCGTTTAGCTTTCGCCATGTCTATTAGTAAGTCCCAAGGACAAACAATGCCAATTTGCGGTTTAGATTTAGAAAATCCATGTTTTTCCCATGGGCAACTACCCAAGTAGCATCAACTCATCGGATTTTGCTCGGCCGATCAACTAACTCCTCGTAAACTGATCCCGTAACGCACGAAGATATCGTTCCGATCAGTATCCGAGCACGGTTTTCGATGAACTACTTTTCATCGGAAAGCGATATCCTTCCGATCAGTTTTCCCGATGAAAATAAGATGAGCAAAATTCCATCGGAAAATGATATCCTTCCGATCAACTTTCCCGATGAAAATAAGATGAGCTATATTCCATCGAAAAACGATATCCTTCCGATCAAATTTCCCGATGAAAATTAACCGAGCTATGTGTTATTGGAAAACTATATACTTCCAATCAAATTTCCCGATGAAAATATGCCAAGCTACAGATTTCATCGGAAAAAGGTCGTAAAGATCAAATTTTCTGATGAAAATTTCCCAATCTCAAATTTTTGTTAAATATGCAGTGTTGGTTTCATTATTCGTAGACTTGGTAGCATGGTGGTAGAGCGTTGGCTTTCCGCGCCGATAACTCGGGTTCGATGCTGGAGTTGGCCAGTCGCAAACAGTTGGAGGAAATAAAAAATAGGTTCCAAAATTCACTGCCACGGAACTAAACTGCGCTCTTTTTTCTTTTTTCTTTAAATTAATCCAACTCTCATCGTATTTTGATCCAAAATTTATCGCCACGGAACTACACTGCTCGTATATTGATCCAACTCTCATCGTATTTTTATCCAAAATTGATCCTAAATTCATCGGCACGGGACTGCACTGCTCGTAAATTGATCCAAATCTCATCGTAAACTCATCGGATTTTGCTGCTCGGATTCTGATTGGCCGATGAGACATATTGGAGCAATTCCCGATGAAAATTCATCGAAATCCGATCATCGGCCGATGAAAATTTCATCGGGTTTCGATGAATGGCCGATCATCGGCCGATGAGATTATGCTGCTAGGGTATAAGTCGCTTGCTCCCGTGTGGGAAAACCGTCCAATCTATTTTTGTTTACAAGAGACAGATTAACAAAGAATATTGTGCACCGATTAGTGTTGAGTTAAACTGAAATTAAAAATGCTTATAATTCAAAATATAACAAATACTATTGGTTAATTATCTACCCTACCTACATTATTAAAAAATAAAATGTTACATTAAAAAAATTAAATGTTACAATAGCAATTAGCAAATTTTTAATTTACTCAATTGTTACAAGCTTGAATATAATATTTCTAAGTACTAAAATGCTACATTTTTGTTGATTTTTTGTTTCTAGCAAACTTAGGAAATTTTTGTTCGATTGTTTTCATATTTTGACCTCAAATTCATATTTATATAAAGTTGATCTCTATAACGGTAATAAAGTTTTTCGCTTTTATTGAAACATTATAGTTTAACCCATACCTTAGCCACAGCAACGCGTGGCCGGGTCAGCTAGTAATGTATAATTTTACTAACAGTAAATAAATGCAATTTTCCTAAATTCTTACTATAGTTTGAAAGTACAGATTAAAAACAAAAAAATATTTCATACAGTGCGTAAAACTGAATCGAATATCAAAAGATAACCCTCACAGCTGACATTCATGTGACACTATTATGAATAATTAAATTCTCGAACTTTTAATTAAAATGCGAAATTATGAGTATTTCATTTTATTTATAATCAGTCAATTTTTTCCGATCAACCGGCGGGAAAATTATTTTTTACACAAAATTACTTTTAGTATGCCTCGAACAAGAAACTACGATGAATAAATTTATAAACAAGAAATAAATATTTTTTTTTTGCAAACAAAGGTATAACATGTAGGACGAAAGTGTAGTGAATAAAAACAAAACAAATGATTCAAAGGGCGAAGTGGGAAAAAATTATCATCACAGTTGGTATAAATTTTTTAGAAAAGGAATTTTCCAATTTTGAATAAATATAAAAAATTTTGCTACATTTTTTATGCGTCGATTCTTTTCTCCTTAGCATAGTGGGCTTAGATAAGCTCTAATTTTCACAAATAATAAAAGCCTTGAATTAAAGTGCTTAATAAATTGAAATTGAACGTATCTTTAAGTTAAAGTACGCACCACACCCTCCCCCTATTTTTTTTAATAGTCATGGCTAGTTAACGTAATTAACAACGTGTTAATTGTGTTATGTGTAAATGTAATTTTACAAACAATAAGATGAAAATTGGTTCAAAGAAATTAGATAGACTTTTAGAATTATGTTGTGGAAAATAAGAAAAAAAATGTATCTTTTCTCAAAAATACTAATTAGTAACTATTTCTAAAATCAGAATTGTAAAAGAAAGAAAGAAAACAATGATAGTGAAATTGCTAGTATTAAAAATAATCATCTTGATCCTTATTGGGCCGATTATCAACAGCCGATTAATCGGTAATCGGCCAATTTTCTTATCGGTGCATCCGTACTGTGGATGATAAGAAAAAATAAATGATAAAAATTCGTATATTAAAAACAACAAGCGAATTCCTAAATATAAACAAATTACACAGGTCTGCAAAAATACACTTTTTAAAAATTGTTTTGATTTAGTTAACTGATCTTTATGTACTTTTTTGCGCTGATTTCAAAAATGGCATTGGTTTTTCTCTATCACGTAAGGCTTGCCTACAAAATAAAGTTGAAGTTTTTGAAAAAAGTACAAAAAAAAAAAAAAAAAAGAAAAAAAAAGAATAATTTTGAATTTTTTAAAAAATTTTAACATAAAGTAAAAGCAGAAAAGTAATCAAACCTAGCTAAAAAGAGCATAAAAGTGATGGACATACGTTGCAAAGTTATTATAAGTCTTTGAGAAGGAATTAGGCAAGGTCAGGTCCATGAGGAACAGGGCGAATAGCCGAACGTATGTTGGTTGGGCATGAAATTTTTTTTCTGATTTTCAAATTGAAACATTGCACTAAGGAACAAAAATTCCAGTCATCACTGTGGTTTTCAGGCTTTCTCCAAATCATGGGGGATCCACAACGAAGTGATTTCTTCTTACCTTTAAATAATTGGGTCTCGGTTCTTCCAAACACGCAGAATGCACTAAACGGGGAACCCAAGATTTTTCTTGGTCCCCTAGCTTTACACCAAATTATGCAAAATAAACCTTCTTAACAAAATTAGAAATATTCCTTTGTTGCTTTTTGACCGTTAAGACCCACTAATATTTTTTTTTTTTTTTTTTTTTCTTCAAGCCATTTCTTCAAAAGAGCACAAAACTTAGATCTGTATACCACAGTGGCTATAGCTCCACACTAAGTCACTGATTGCAATCAAGGTCAGGGCTCCCTACACTCTTCATAATGACCTCTATAGTGGACAGTAAGAATGGGGAAGGAGCAAATTGAGTGATAATTGTCTTGTTTTAGAAGGAAATGGATTTTCCCAATTTAGATTTATTGTCTTATTCAAATAAATAAATAAAAACATTTTTTTTTGCAAATAACATGCTCACATTGCTAAAAAACATGTTCACCATGTAATCTCTATTATTCAAACTAAATTTAACTCTTATATAGGCTATAATATTGAAAAATCTTGCTCATATTCAACCTGAAAACCTTAAAAATAAGCAAATTTCAGGCGAAATTTGTGACTTATCTGAGGGCGATGGAATATTTTCACTATTTTTTCCGTAATCAGCACATGAAATACTGTTGAAACCAATAGTTAAATATGCAACAATTTCTTCATCGCAGACCTGTTTTATCAATTGTTTAATAAATACCTTCCAAAATAATACTATATTCGGGATTTAAAAAAAATGTTCGATTTTATATCTATAGAACTAAAATTTAAATTTGAACCGTTTGAATTATTATTAATAAGATAATTTCAGAGGAACAAAACGATGGAAAAGCATTTTACAATCCGTATAAATAAAACGAAGAATAAGTGTGTGTGTGTGTTCCCCCTATACAAATCTATTGTTTACGTCAGATCTGGACCAAATTTATCAAGGAAGTACTTGGGCGCCTGGGAAGGGTCGTAGGGGAGTTTTTAAAAGTCAAAAAAAAAAAAAACGGAACAGTTAAAATTTCTGGTTAAGGACTCAAAAATGGCTTAAAACTGCTTTTTCTACATGAAATAATTATCCGATTATCTCGATTTTGGTCTCATTAGAAAGCTCGCAAAAAATACCTTTTAGGGGAAATTTCCTTCCGAGAGTTTCAAAAACTCCTAAGCGCTAACTTCATCCAGAAAAAAGATGTGGGCATTTTTAAATTTGGAAATATCTATTTTAAATTGCATTAATCAATATCGCGAGCGTCTGCGCGAGGGCTTGAAAGGAATGATTTCTTTGAAATTAATGATTTCAAAGAAGAATTCATTTACCTTTAAGGACTAGTATGGGACATATGCTTCCTAAGTTCAAATTTATTTGTTAAATAATCGAAAAAATATAATTTATTAATTTTACTTTTTTCATGTTATATAGACATCAGAATCTTAATTTTAGCACGGTAGAGAAGTTAGTGTTCAAAATATGTCCTGTAATTTTACTTAAAAAAATACCACTTACTGCAATATTCTACTTTTAGATTATCGTTCTTAACCCTTTATGTCACATTAATTATAAAAAATTTGAAAATCGGTAGGTTATAAGGACCCCTACGCCTTAGGGTCCCTGCTTCAGCATGATTACAGCTATATAGTATTCATAATATTAACTTAATATAAACGGGACTTCTGAGTCCCATCGGGGCATAAAGGGTTAAAGGATGAGAAATAAAAGCAAAGTATCGAGTACGCTCTTAATTTTAAAACACTTTAATAGTGAAGATTTTGTTGTGCAGCAGATGAACTCTTCCACAAAAAATGAAAAAAGTAATTAAATGACTATACCCTTACTCTTTTCCATTTAATATTTGCGAAAAACTTCCGAATTCTATTATCTATAAACGACGTAGAAGTTTCCCTAACGTACTCTAATGCATACAATTGCTGATGCCTACAAGCACGAAAAGCATGCAAATGGATTTGCTTCTTCCCTGTTTTTCCTGTGGTTTTGAAGGCAATAATAGCGTGCAGAAAAACTTCGCTGAAAAAAAAAGAGAAAAATGCGATCTTCTATAACAATCAATCATTAAACTGGATATTTAGACTTTCCTGTATTTTTTTAAAAATGTACACGTTTCGAGAAGCACGTTTGTCTTACTGAAATGCTACACTTGAACGTTTAATGTTACACTTGACCTTTTCTCAAATTATACTGCTGAAGAAAATGATGAGTTTGCTGATGCATATACTGTCGTGATAAGCACAAAAGTGGTATCTACACTTTTTAACAAAATTGAGTAATCACCACGAGGTGTCTCTTTGGGACGTATTTTAACTAAATACAATATTGTATCGTCATTTGAGAACGAGAAATATTTAAAAAAAAAATCTGAAAAAGTATCATCTGAATCAAATACATGGTAACGCAAAACTTTAAAGAGTTTTTTCTCAGTTTGAGCTCGACTATAGATACCGCTTTATACTGTGTTTGGAATAGGTAGGGCTATTCCATTTTGAAAAAAAAATGAAATTTCTTTCGCGATCACAATACTTACTTTACCGAGTAAAATTAAGTAAAAAAGCACAGATTACTATACAAAACAGCCTGCAGAGGCTCTAATTATGTTAGGAACCTTCCTCAAGTGGGGAGGTTTGACCCGGTTTGGACCCTCTTGAAAAATTAGTAATAAAAAATAATATATAATTTAAATAAAATAATGAGAATGGAAAAAGTTACTAGATATCACTAGGAAATAATATGGTCGATTTGGAAATTTTCCAACTGACAGAAAAAATGTACAAAAATGCATTTGTAAGTAGTTGAGTCGAACCTTCCTAATTTCCTCTACATACAAAATGACCTTAACAACGCATCGGAATGGCTAATATATGTGTTATTTCGTGTTCAGTTTGTAATTCTTACTAACATAATTCTTATTCAGTGTTAAAGTTCATAAATAACTGTTTCGAAAATGACTTTTTTCATTCCAACAAAATAGATATTCATTGAAAATTTTAGCAGTATAGCTTTAGCCTACATCAAATTGGGAAAACTAAAAAAAATCAAGTTTCTAGCATTTTTCAGTTTTTGTGTGTTTTTTACATAGCTTACAAAACATAATAAAGTACAACATAAAAAAGCGCAACAGAAATTAAGAATTTTTTTTCCACTCTTCCCCATTTTCCTCTAATTTTTATCTTGTCATCAATATTGCCGAAAAAGTTCTCAGAGTCGCCTGCTGTTATAAATCTTGAATGATTTACTTAACATAGTTCTAATTTTTCCGCATAATATTTGAAGTACTTAAGCATGAAAAACATCGATTGCTTTAAAATTACCTGTCTGATTCAGACCAGCAAACCTCTGAAAATCTTTTAAAGCATACGTCACAGCATCTGGTCCTAAAATGGCTCCGGTTTTGTAAGAGTCTGAAGCACTATCGATGTATCCAAATTTTTGTAAATACATCTGAAATGAAAAAAACGCAAAAGGTTTAATATTTTGAGTTGTATAAATATCTTGAACTAAATTATGTCAGTACTACAGACGTAAAGTGTCTTAATTTGGCGTACGTTATACGTATTCAAAAAAAAAAAAAAAAAAAAAAGTTTTTTTGTATAAACACACGTAACAAAATAATTACATGCTTAGCATAGGGCACGGTAACCTTTCTGGAGTTAAGAGCCTTTTTTTACAATGGTCAATTGCTTCTAAAAGAGCCTAATATAAGCACATACATCGATAATATTGGAAAGAAATGCTAACAGGCGGGGGCTCATCCTTTAATTTTTAGAAAGGTGAAATTCCTAACTAACCGAATTTAACTCCAATTTTTGCCGAACGATAAAATACGAACAAGCACACGTCTAATGAGAAGTTACATTATGAATGAAAAGATAAGAAAATAATTGCAATAATGTCTCCAAATTTGGCAAATCGTGAGACAATATTTGCTGCATAATTTTTTTGGAAACCAAGGGTGGATCTATAAATGTTTCAAGAGAGGGGCGATTGATTTTATTATGTATGTTGTACTAAACATATTGGTCTACAAATGTTGACCTCATTTGTTTTTGACTTCAATTGCGAAATGTATCCTGCGGAGAGCCCTAAACCTCCCTCATCAAATATGGTCTAAAATAGCCTTTTTTGAACTTCAATATTGAAAATTTTCCCGTGGTGAGGAACTCACCAAGGGCGATTCGATCACCCCCATTGCCCCTCACTTGAATCCATTCCCAAGTAGCACACTTCGTTTTTTAAAGGTTGTAAAATGGTTATTAACGTTGTAACAACAGCTTAAAAACGTTTATAAAACGTTTAAAGGTTACAGTGGCGTAGGAACTTTTTATAAACAGGGGGAGCCCGGTTCAATGCCGAATCTTTGCTTTCTAGGGGGGAGGGGGCAAGACACATTTTTAACCCTTTACACACAAGATTAAGTATAAAGTCATAAATGTTCAAATAAAACACATTTTGTGGATAAGAATAATTTAAAAACATTGCTAATATCTGTTTCCTCA
>JAXGGA010021338.1:0-16758 GCA_038373865.1 Uloborus plumipes | reverse complement strand
GGGGGAATGAGAAGAAAGAGAGAAACGTAATTTGCTGACTAATAATCAACACGTGTTGAATATTTTTCATTTAAAGATTTCTATTCAAAATGATTAGGATTTTTTCTGTGCGTTTTCTAATTGAAATATCTTCATTTTCCCAAGACACGTTCTTTTTTCTCTCGAGTAAATCGCGAGGGCTCCCTGACCCTCTTGGGTTGCACTAGAGCCGCTATATATACTGCCTGGTGTCATCTAACGAATTATTATTAGTAATAATTACTTATTTAGTTAAGTATTTCAAGCTAAAAGTATGTAAATAATTTCAGAGTAAACTTAAACCGAATAATAATAACTACCTATTAAAAAAAAAACGAATTTTTTTCGGGGGGGGGGGGTATAGGAGGGAAAGACCCTCTGGAGCACTCCCTTATATACACCTTTGAAAACAATGTTAATAGAGAGTGGGCTTTTTTCTTAAGGTTTTTTTTTTTTTTTTTTTTTGAGCAAACACGAACCGAACACCTACTTTTGAAAAAATCTTTCTCGATTTCGGGGGGGCCCGGGCCCCCTCGGCCCCCCCCTTAAATACGCCCTTGATTTGATATAATTTAATATTCATTCGATTTCAAGACATACCACGCACGTGGCCCGGCGTTGCACGGGCACTTCGTGCCCTGAAAGTAGTGAGAAAAAAATTTAAAGAAACTACTCCCCGCCAAATAAATGTTTCAAAATATTACCAGTAGCTAGCGATAAAAATTCTACGTAAGTGGCCCGCTTATGAGTTTCGTGTTTGATTTAGTTAAGCCTTCATTCAAAATTCTCATTATCATTGTTATTATTGTTTCATAGCAACGACGGTTTGCAAGAATGGATTTCATATTTAATCATTTATTAGGCTTAATCGCTTTAAACTTGACTACTTATTAATTGATATCTTCGCTAATTAAAATCGTATAATTATATCAATTGAAACTAATGAAGCCTGAAAAATTACCTATCTATCGGTACCTGGTTCGACTTTCAGGTCATTGGCGTTCAGGAGAAAGAAGCGTGACATAGAAAGATAGTTAGAAAGATACTCAGTTTTTAATATAAGTAGATTACTCGCCAATTTGGCACTTTTTTTAAAGCCCCTACACACTTTAAGAAATTACTAGCTGCGTGGCCCGGCGTTGCACGGGCTGTAATGTAGTGAAGGCAGTTTGAGAAAACTACTCGCCACCAAGGCGGCTCGCCTTTACAGTAGCGAGGAAAGTTTCAATAAACTACTCGCCGCCAAGGCGGCTCGCCTTTAAAGTACCAAGGAAAAGTTTAATAAACTACTCCCCGCTAAAGCGGCTCGCTAAAAAGCTTTCCTGCATCAAAGAATCAATCGAATTATTTGCACATGCTTCCTCAAAAATAAGGACGGTGTCAAGTAGCGCATACTTAGCACTCTCCCTAAATAACAAATAAAATTCCTTTCCAAAAACAATTATTTCCAAACCGCTTTCTTCCTGTAAAATTAATTGCAAAATGTTAAACGAAAAAGTTCTCTTAATATTTTGATCGCAGCCAAAAAAAGTCCCTTCGAAAAGCAGCAATTGCAATTTTATTTAAAAACACATTTTCAAAATGGTACCAGAGAAAAAATATGTCATTAATAATTAGAATAAAAACAATTGTTAGAACTTTGTTATAACACGTATTCAAAATGACAATGGAAAAAAATTACACTCTTTCATTTTAAAAAGTTCAATTTAATTAACGTTTTAATTTAAAATCGCAACGGAAAGAAATAAATATCTTGGAATTTTAAATAGTTCAATAATTTAATTAACGTTTTAATTCAAAATGGCAACGGTAAGAAATAAATGTCTTGGAAGTTTAATCATTTATTAGGCTTAATCGCTTTAAATTACTTATTAATTGATATCTTCGCTAATTAAAATCGTATGATTATATAAGTTGAAACTAATGAAGCCTGAAAAATTAGCTATCCATCGGTACCTGGTTCGACTTTCAGTTCATTGACGTTCAGGAGAAAGAAGCGTGACATAGAAAGATAGATACTCAGATTTTAATATAAGTAGATTACGTCTCTGAATTTTCCCTCTATTTAACAACATAGAAGATGTAGGCTAAAACTGTTTTTTGAATTTTAATTTTGAAGAACTCCGATTTAGTTTTTTTAATTTAATTCTTTCCCCAATTGTCATCAAATATGACCTAAAATTGTGTTTTGAGAACTTCAATTCCAAAAAACAGTTTTTCAGGGAGAATCCCTGGACTTTCCTTTTTTTTTTATCAATCATGACCTGTAAATGTATTTGTAAGAGAGAGGAGAGAGGGCAATGGGAAGGCACTCCCAGAAATAGTTATTTTTTATTTTAAAAAATGTGAATTTGAAGTAAATTAGTTTTAAATTGTGTCATGTTCATGGGAGGAGCTACAGTCCTGTTGTCTGGAGACTTTTGCCAGACCTTGCCAGTTATTCCTAAGGGCATCAGGGCAAATGAATACATGCATTAAGTCGTTGCACCTGTGGCCTAGTATAAAACGCTTCAGCTTTGAGACCAACACTGTCCTTTGAAATCTCATTTTTCTCCTTCAAAACTTCTCCAAAACTGCTTCATTTTTGTTTCTAAAATTGAGTATGAATCCTGATTAGTTTTATTTTTGACAGAAATTGAAAGCATACCATTTCAAATTTTATGTTTGAAATCAAATATATTTTGTGCTAATATGAACCCTGAAAAAGCATCAACTACAGATGTATAAAATTGCTCTGATTTTTTCTCTTATTAGCCTTCAGGAAGCTGTAGACATTGACACTATCCACCTTGGAGATCAAAAAACTGGCTGGATGGTGGATTCCGGAGGCATCATACTGTTCAAGATTGGAGTCATGTCTGAGAATCCTGCTGGAATGGAAAAGTCCTGGCAGGTGTGCAGATTAAAATCTTTCAACTTTACTGCTCCTTTGTTCTAAGAAGTAGTATTGCATTGGTAAAAATGTTCCCAGTAATTTCAACCTAAATTTCCATTTTAATCATTTGTGAGTCACTTTTGTCAAGGTTATGTGGATATGTGTAGAATAAATACATATATATAGGTAAAGGCCGTAGCCAGACTTTTCCGGTGAGGGAGTGAGGGGGGGTTACCAATTATACTGTAAATATATTTTGTTACTAGATTCTATCAAAATTTTTCAAACAGCTCAAATGTGTCTTTTTATTGCTTATATTGAAAGCTAGGCAAAACTAATTTTATACTGTATTAAACAATTCTTTAGACAGTGTCAAAAATAGCTTTGTAATTTACAGATTGTGAGTAATATAAAATAATACTTATGGAGCTATTTTTGACATTTTACCTTTTAGGTTGAGTCGAGCAGCTACTTAGTCCAGCATACAAATGGCCGCCAAAAACTGCCAAAAATACCTGTCAACAGCGAAATGCTGACTAACCTCATTCGTGGCAAGCAGCACATTTGCTTGTCGACGTCAGCCTTTGGTGTCTGGTTTTGCAAAACATTTGATCATCTAGTCTACTCTAATCAAAAAAACATCATTGGTATGTTTTCTTCATTTTTATTCATCTTAGTTCTACAGCAAAAAAAGTTTTTAATTGTACTGTCGGCCCTGCTTAAACGAATAATGTCGGTTCCAAGAAATATTATTCAATTAAGTGGGGTTTAAACAGGGATCTTTAAGGTTGCATCTATGGCAAGAGAAATATTCGGTTCCAGCATATTTTATTTGTATAAGTAGAGTATTTGTTTATCCGTTACCAGATTAAGCGGGGACGACAGTATTGTAAAAAAAAATTGCTATGCAGTAAAACTCAATATTTTTCTTAACCGTTTCCAATTTCACATCTATATTCGTTTTATTAAATCGTTCAAAACTGACTTATTTTGTGTTATTTTGAACTGCATGTTACTTAAAATAAAACCTGTTGATTCATTTTTAGTTAATTATTTTTGTACCCTAACCAAACTGCATCACTTGATGTTACATTTGCATGGTGCCTCTCAGTCGTTCTGCCAATGCAACAACTTAACATTTGCATAAACAGGGGGAAGAAAACAATAAATATATAACCCCACTTTAATAGCGTATTCACTACAGCTTCATCAAAAATAATTTTGCACACTGCTTTAAGATATTTCAGGTTTTTAACCTAATGTAGTTTCTTCAGTTCAAAGAAAATGTTGACAGGGCCAAAGAGAGGCCATGGCAGCCTAGTTGGAATCTAGGGACTTGGTCCTTAGGAGGCTCAAATTCGGTCATATGATTTTTCTAAGATTTGTATGGGAGAAGGGGGAGGGGGGGGGGGAATCAGTCAAACTGACAAGAGGCCCACCATAGCTTTTAGGGACGCTGAATGTTGAAGAATTTTATTTTGATATTCATTGTTTTAAAAAATAATTTTCTGTTGCTAATGATCTTTTTATATCCTTTGTGTCTATGTCAGAAAGATGTAAAGCAAAACCATGTTTATCCAGACTAACTGAAATCAGAGGCAACCTAACTAATCAAAAATCCGTATAATCTGACTGATATGGGTAATAAGCAAAACAAATCCATATATGAGCAGATTTGCCATTTATTATGATAAAAAAAACTTGTTTTGTAACAAAATTACACAGACTTCTTTACGAAGCTTTAAAAGATATAGGAAATTTTCACATTATTTCTTAATAACAAATAAATTCACCATCTTCTGTTTCAAATATCTGTTGCTGCAGTGTGGTGCATCTCAGATTCTTGCTAAACTCTGCAGACCATTTTTACTTGGAGACTAAGTAAACCTTAAATTTTTTAAAGAAATAATGTTGAATTTCAGCGAATGAACATTTGTAACATATTTTTGGGATATAATCCAGAGGTAGCACATATTTGTACTTTCTAAGTTTAGCATCTCATTTTAAAGCATTTCTTGATGCTGATTTAAATTTAACAATTATTCTAATGTTGTTTTATCTGTCAGACTACTTTTAAATTCTCAATCAGTATTAGAGACTGCTTAAAAAAAATCTACTGCCAGGGTCGACCTAATACTTTATCATTTATCAATCAAAATAAAAAGCTAATGTTTAACGTACTTACATTTTTTCTATTATAGTTTAAAAATATGAATATAATTTTTTTAAGACTGAAAATTTAATCAGGCTTGGCTGGCAATATGCATTAACGAGGTTCTACTGTACGCTGAATCATCTCTTTGCATTTTAGGTCACGCTTGGGAACAAGTTGTTCCTCCCAGCACTGCCGCAACCACCAAGTGGAATATGATAGCAACAACAAATGCTGTTAATAGTGAAGGTGATGATACACAACTTTTCTCTTTCATATTTATTTGCTTATTACTCTGGAGAGTGAAATTTTTGTTATTTGTACTAATACTTGATTTTACCGAATTTGGGTCTGCATAAATCATTAGGTTCAAATCTGCAATCTGAAATCTGCAATTGGTTTTGTGCCAAAACTACTGTTTTTATTTCTTATTTATTTATTTATTTTTAAGTTGTCATTTTTAGTCATTTTTTTTTCTGAATGCACATGTTGATAAATAGATTTACATATACATAGATATGTAAAATAACACCATAGAATATACTTATCCAAAAGTAATGGCCACTGTGCTTTGAAAAATATCACTTGCTTAGAGTGTGTAATCAGTTGAATAATGGATCAAGTGTAGGATAGGAGACGTTTGCTTCAATTTTTCTCCCTAACAGTCGTTAAGCTAATCATGCAAAAACCACAGTCCTTGCAATGATCTCTGCATGTCCACCAAACCATAAAAGTTTCAATTGGTAAATCTTTTTTATTAGGATAAATTTTCCAACTACTTGATATGAAATATATTATAACATTATAGCTCGTAGAGAGAAACGATTGCAGGTTTGAAATCAACAATGTGACAGTATCTAAGTCGTGGTAAAAAACTCTGGCAGCAGAAAAAAAAAAACATTTCTTCCACCAGTGTTCTTAATAAATATCGGGTCTATATTCATTTAGTTTAATCTAGAGTAGCTGCATAGATCTTCAAAAATTAACTCTTAATAATCAATTCCACACAATTTGATTTCCAAAAAAAAAGAAGAAATGGAATGGTGGCTTATCTACAACAATGTTGCTTAATATGTATAGTGTGTAACTATACCCTGTTACTTTAAAATAGGCGTATCAAGTTTAGAAATTTTCCATTGTCTCTATGGAAACCATACGAAAGAAAACAGCTCCACTCTTTTTTTATGCACTGCTGTTGAGGCATTTCATTTATTTTACGTTTATCGACTAGGTTTTACTTTTATTTATATCCTCATATCTCAGTTATTTCTGAAAGTAGTTTTCTAACAAATCTAGGCATACATAAATAAGGCACAAATTTCTAAGAAAAAGTTGTGCTTTATTAATGTTGATTCTTCAATACAGTTTACGCACAAAGCAATCTTTAATTCCTTGCTATTGTTGAAAAAGCTAAGTGGGAAAACAGTTCATAGCGCCCTTAACTATGACAATCATAAGAGGAAAAGTGCAGAGAGTGAGAAATTAATTTGGCTTAGACATGCCAGTTCTCATTATGCAGAGTATAATTAAGGGATTAATAAATGTGTTTTACAAGGATTTATATCTTTCAGGCGCCCTGTGGTGTGTCGACAGCACTGGTGAACTCTTCTGCTACTGCCTTTCCTCAAAAGCTATCTATGCTGTCGAGCTCCCTCCCATTAGTAGAATAAAGTGCTTGGAACAGTGTGACCAATCACTATGGCTGTTGTCTGAAGAAGGCACCATCTATATCCGTAGAGGCATCACACCAACTTGCCAGCAAGGGATGTTCTGGCAGCCTCTTGATACAAAAGAACTAGGTACGCATGAGTAAAACTTCAGTTACTCTACTTTTGTTGCATATTTTTTTCAATAGGACATCAAAAGTTTGTCCGGTTTTTAGGACGGATAGAAACCAGAGTTGCAAAATGATAAAAATGGAAAACTCATTACTATACAAATATAGTAGATTTTATATTACTTTTATAATAGCTTCGGTAACTTCAAGTTTAAATGTAAATCACCATAGACTTATTCCTAAGTTTTTTTAATTTCATTTTTTTAACATTATTTTTTTAAAGTTTTATTTACTTAAGTATTTTCTTCTTGCTTCTATTAATATTCCAGCTGTACTTCCTAAAGAAATCTTCATCTTAATTCTCTAAATAATGTAAAAGAAGAAAATAAATAAAAATCTACTCAATGTTAGCCATTTATTAAATGCCATTGAAATTTTTTTTTGATCTCTTTCTTTTAAATTTTTTAAACTGTTTTTTTATTTATGCTTCATACTATCTCTTAGAATCCATGAAATGCTTGGAAACCTTAAAAAATGAATAATTAACAAATTCTTATTGTATTTTTTAAATAGTACTTAAAATAATTTTATTTTTCTTAGAACTTTCATCTCTTGCTGTAACTGCTCAAAATGCTCCATATTCAAAAGGTATAGTAAATTGATCATTTTTATCTTTATTGTATTTTTTTCTTTGAAGAAAATTGTGAAATCAGGGTGTGCCTATATCTTTCGTAGGATTATTATTGAAAATTTTTCAAGGTATTTTTGTTCAAACACACACACACACAATTTAATACAAACAAAAAATTTGGTATTCAGACTGAAAACAGTCAGAATTTAGAAAATACGTGTAAATTTATAAAATAGTGCTATGTTTTGTTGCAAATGTTTTTTTAACCACAAACCATACTTAACTTAAACAATGATACCTTTAACTGTTTTTTCCCATGACTTTTCAATTAATTAAACCTGAAAGAACATATTTATCATTCTTGTTAAAATGTCTGGCATTTAAGAGTAAAAAGAAGAACTAAATAGTTTAAAGTGAAAAATATTTAAGCTGGTTGGAAACAATAGCATGAGATAAGATTGAAAAACATATATTTGATGCGTCATTTTAAATCACTATTGTACAAAAATACCGTTTACACTTTATTTATTTTGTTGCTTTTACATATACTTAATATTTTCAGGGAACTATCAAATCAAGCATATCAGTTGCTCCCATAATGCTGTGTGGGGCTGCACTGCCGAGGGCCAGGCACTGTTGAGACTTGGCTCTCTGAATCCTTCCCCAAACTCCGTCCTTCTCCAAGCCTGGTTTCCAATCGATAACGAAGAAGACTTGGAAGCAGTAAAGGTAGATACTAATTCTGTTTCATTCAAGAATATGGGAAATCCCCAAAAATTATTGACTCTAAATTGAATTGTCAACACTAATACTGTGTAATTCACGATTAAAATAAATCTAAAATTGATTGAATCTTAGTGTCAATTTTGAATGACAACATAAATTAGTTTAATTTAAAACCAATAAAGGAAGAAGAAATAAATTAGTACTGTCTAATGAACATGAATGACTTATCAACTGTACTATAAATGGACATGACGGTATTTGGTCTTTTTTTTCTTTTTCTTTTTCTTTCCTCCATTCATCATTTCCCCTCTCAAATTAGTATGCAAATTGATCATAATCAATTCAGCTGAACTTTTGTTACAATATTTAAATATTTTTCACATCTTTATGCAAGAAAGTTATTTCTGATTTTTTGAAATGTTTTTCTTTCCTTTGTACATTGCAATACAATTTTCACTTTATCCCTTAGGACCAAGCTCCACATTGACGTAAAGCAGAAAAATAAAGCAGAATCGTAAAATGGATTCAATAGTGTTCCTACGCAAAGTACCCGGATTTTTGGTTTCAGTCGCGTTTTCTGATGATGTGGAGCAGGGCCCTTAACGTATTTTATGTCTGAGGTTTATCCAGTTATCTGTATTATTAAACTTTTTGGGATGAAATTATGTCAATAACATAAATTTTATTTGATCCTTTACTTCTGCACAATAAATGGTCACTTTTGTGCAGGCTCTTGTTTTTCCCTCTCCCATCTTAATATACAAAGAAACCATTATAAATTCGATTGAACTTTTGATTTGAACATTTAAACGTTTTCACATCTTCACTCTTCATGCAAGAAAGGGATTTCTTACGCCTTGAATTGTTTTTCCTTCCTTGTACACTGCGCAATGCACTTTTTACCTCATCCCTTAGATTATTTTATGTCTGATTTCAAAAACTGTTTATGTCCTATGTGTTGAAATATTTTATATACTGTTTGCATTTTTTTCCCTTTGTGCAATTGTATTTTGATGAGTGATTTTTCTCCCTCTGTGCTTCATTTCCTTTCAAGTTAAAAGTGCTAGGAAAATGTATTCCCTTTCCCATCAAGCCTCTTGCCCGGACCCTGGAGCTCATCTGTCAGGTTGGTAAGATTTTGTCTTATATTACCGAAATTCACTTCACCGTCTTATCTTGTTCATTGTCTCCTTTGACTGCCAAGTGAACTATATTTCATGTAAAGATAAATATTAGTTGCTACTTGTAGAACAATTCAATAATAATGAATCGCATTACAAAAACATATTGGACGTAATCCATTAATTTATTCACTTCATTTTTAAAACCTTTTGTATCGATGATCAGAATGAGATGTGTTATTCTTTATATTAATGGTGATAAACGACTTATATAAAGAGATGGCAAATTAAAAATGAAATGTTACCACTAATTTAAAAAGTCATTGAAAATTGAAATGAATTATAATGTTATAAAATAAATGTTGCAAACTATAATTAAATAATTAATTCCTCTTTTATGTAAAACTTATTTTAAAAAATACATAATTTTTACCAAAATTTTTCTAAACTTATGAATATGCTAAACCTTTGTTCTTCCTACCCTACCAATTTTAAAGCAATGAACTCCTTCCAGTTTACATCACCCACAATCAACAAGTGCTATCTCGTCACTGACTATACTCTGAGTCAGACATGCACTTTTATCCACTCGTAATGATATACTTATTGCTGATTAATTGATTATGCAGAGAGAAATTAACTTATGCATTACTTACATATTGCTGGATCTCTTTTTGTTCTGACAATATTTAATTAACTAAAAGTATAGTGCCATCTACAAAGTTTTAGATTTATCTCCTGCCACCTGTGTTCTTGTGCTATACTTTTTACCAATGTTTTTCCCTATATTCCACTGTTTTATAACTGCTTTTAGCTTATGTTCAACAAATCAAACTTTGGTAAAATAGTAAAATATTTTTAAGTAGTGGGAAACCAGGTCATGATTTCTGGTTGCGCTATTGTACAAATCATGAAACATCTTTTTTCTTTTAATGGGGTTGATGACTACCGGTTAAATGTCTAGTAGTCATTCAAAGAGACTTTCAGCCCCAATTTCTCCATTTTTTACAACAGCCCCACTCATATTTCACCTAATAGCATAAAACTGAAAAGAACAAAAAGCTCCTAAGGTATTGTACAATTATCAAAAATTAAGAAATAATAGTTATTAAATTGATTTTAAATGAATGATTAACTCGACTGAAAGTCATCTTGCCACTTACGGTAACTTTGTTCGGTGTCAAAAATGGGGTACAAAATAAATTATTTCATTGAAAGTAGTGTCACTTCAAAGCAGGAAAATAAAACTTCTGAAACCTCTCCCTTTGTACTTCACAATATCAAACAACTTCTATCCTTTTGAAATGGAATGTTAAAATAGCTTTCAAATGATTTCAGCGTGATTATATGAGCTGTGTACTTATTATATTGCCTACTTTTTTTCCGTAAAATGAAAAGTAGAAAAATTATTTCCTAACTCTTTTGAGAAAAGAAGCAGGAAGCCATCCGTTTTTCTTTTTTTGACACAATGACAAATTGTTCTGTTTTCTTTTTGGGCCTCAATTTCGTGTAGTTCCTCTTTCGAATTGGCTGTCTGCCAGCATACCAGATCCACCTGCCTTTGCTCCACCATGCATGATTGCATGGCAGGATACCGGCATCACCTGTTGACTAATATTGTAATGAATGCTACATACAGATGTGTGTCCCTGCTGAGGCTTGAACCTTGGTCCTTCTGAGTACTTTATCCACTGAGCCAAAATGAGTTTAAGGCTTAGGTGCACAGTTGGGTTATGTGCTCTCAGATGTAAGCTACACACTTGCAATTCGTCATTGTAAAAAACGTAATTTGACTTAGTGCTGTTAAAATTAAATTTTTTAAATTTATTTTTTAAAAGTTAATATACTAAAACAAAACCATTTGAATGGTGCAAAGCTAACCCACATGGCTTAAAGTGACTCTGAATGACTGTACTTCATAGTTTCCAGTAAATTCAGTTTTTAAAATGCTCATGAAAATTTTCTTCTGGTTCATTCAGGTCTATGTGGGTCCTCTGGGCTACCCCGTATGGATTATTGACAGCAGGAGAAACGTGTATGCCCGAGAGAAAGTCAGCAGCAGCTTCCCCTTTGGGGAAAAGTGGACCCTGGTGCCAGAATTGCTGGCACAAGAGTTGTGTATCAGCAAGAGTGCAGTCTGGCTACTCACGGAATCGGGAAAAATATTCCGTCGTTTCGGAGTCAGCGAAAAGAACCCGTGCGGGGATTATTGGAAGCAGATGCCTGGACTGATGGATCACTTAACAGGTGGAAGTTATTTTATGCTGAATTACAAGTGGAATTTATTGACGTTTTTAATGTAACTTTTCTGGTTTGATGTTTTCTCTGATGAGCTTTTTGCAAAACATTTCTGCTTAAAAAGTAATTTTTTGTTTGGAGAAAGTAATTTATGATGATAAAGTCGGTGGCAGTGGCAGCTTCTTATATGCGCATCTGACCATTGAATCTGCCCAATTAAAACAAAACATTTATAATTCAAAAGTTGGTTAAATACACTTACAGATAGAATTTTGTTAATTCCCAAGAAGAATCTGCCATCGCTCCCTTTATTTTCTTTTAACCTTTAAGAACCGGGTGGTACGCATGCTGTGCAGCAAGTTTTTTTTCCTTTGAGGACAGGTTTGAAATCTTCACTTCTACCCTTTGAAGCACGGGATTTTTCCAAGATTTCATACCCCCTTACTGAGGGGATTACGGCTTTGCATTCGAACCACGAAGTTATAAAACCTGGTGCACCTTCCCATTTTCAGAGGAAGAGGGACCTGCATCCCAACACTGCCATGCTAAGCACAAAAGTCGTATCTGCACTTTTTAACAAAATTGAGTTATCGCCACCAGGTGTCTCTTTGTGACGTATTTTACCTAAATTTAAAGTTTCATGGTCATTTGAGAATGGGAAATACTTTAATAAAAATTCTGAAAAAGTATCATCTGGATCAAATACATGGTGGCGCAAAACTTTAAAGAGAATTATCTCAGTTTGAGCTCAAATGCAGATACCACTTTTGCGCTTAGCACGGCAGAACAGTTGTACTGCCCGTCTCAAAAGGAAAACTTTTATACAAATAGCCTGGATCCAAAAGGTTAATGCACAAATATGTAACTGAAGTATTGTTGGTTATTGAAAGTTATTCATATTTACTCGATCACTCATGAGAGCAAAGAAATGTTCTTGAATATCAGGTTATGGTTTTAAAAATCTATGATAAGAGGACAGAAGAAAATATCATCACAATAACGGGTTTTTTTTTTCCTGTTTTTTTAAATCAGCATGCTTTTGTTGAAAGATAGGTTGTCAATAGGCTATTTTCGAAAACCTTTTGATATTTAGCTCCCTACTAAAAATTACCACCATTATCTCTGACGCATGTTGATGAAACTATCTTCATACATGGTAAATAAATTTGGCAGGATACATCAAGGTTTTTAAAAGGCACTGTTTTAATTTTCATGCTTAAAAGTCACTAAGGCATTTTTTAAGAAGTGCTAAGATAAGCAAACTAAGTGCTCCAAATGTGCCCTCAGTTGAAAAAACTATGATAAATGACTTACTCTAACTGAAAACAGAAGAATGTTGATGATTCGGTAGATAAATACAGTAGGAGAACAGATTAGTTAGTTAGTTAGTTAAAACTTCAAGAACTTGTAATTTACATCATATTTGCATATTTTATTTTCAAAAAATATTTTTGTATCTCCATTTAAATAACCTTTCATTTGTCTTTGGTTAGTAATACAATAAGGAGTCATTTGTGGATCAAAACAGTCCCCAGAACCCGTAGTTTCAATACCTATTACCAATCCTAATATGCTTTTTTGTATTGTATATAAGGACTTATAACCAAACCCAGCCCCTCTCTCTCCCAGAAGGTGAATTCTGACTGCACTTCTCGATGGAATAAATAACACCCAATTAGTAAAAAAAAGTCCTAAAGCATGGTGATAAAATTGTGTAGATTTTTGACACACATAGGAAGCCTGTGACTAAAATTTGTAGTAAAGCTCTCCTCTACAGGGGCCCCAAACGTTTTGATCATTGACCCTTAAACATTTGCAAATTTTCTTATTCACCCCCTTTAAAAAAATGTTAAACAATTTAAACGAAAATTTTGTGTCCTAAGTGATTTGTGCTATTTAAAAAAAAATTAATTTTTTTCAGAACTCACAAGAAAGTAAGTGCTTCTTGATACTTGTGAGCTTTGCAATACTTTCAGAATGAGTTGTGAGCTCTGCATTCAATTTATTTCTCAGCTTTATTAAAACACAAGTTCCACAGCTGGAGCTGGGACTATATGAAAGCTTGGGCATGTAATCAGAAAGGAAAATACCACATTACAAAGTCTTGGAGATATTTGCGTAATATTTATTTTCCTCCAAAATTTAGTCATTGCTCAGTTATTTAAATGTTATTGCAATTGTACTGTCAGAGTCTTTGCTAAGCAATCGCCATCTCTCCAAATAGGATAAAATAAAAAATTCAGCGAAAAAGATTCTGATTTGGCTAAAGTATTGATGAATGAAAAATTCTCAAAAATTTCCGCTGGGGTAAAATATATATGTATTATATTAAGAAACCAAATAATTAAAATTCTTTGACTAAAACTTTCGAAATTTGGCTAATATACTAAATAATAACTTATAATTCTTAGCACAGGCCCTGACTGTGAAACTTAAAAACTAATAACATGTTTCAACAAAAAGCTTTTGCATTGTGATGTTATGCAATTTATTGTGATGTTAAGCAACTTCTAATCAACTCTCCAGATCTGATAAATCTCTTATTTTTTAGCCTACTTTCCCGTTAAAAATAAAAGAAAGACGAAAAAAGTATTAAAAGTAGCTTAATGCATCTAAAAATATCGCCAAGTTAAAAAAATAAAAAGGTAAAATGAATATCGAAAAATTAAAAATTTGAAAGTAGGGTATTGAGATGGGGAATTTGTGCGTCGGTCGGTCTGTCGGTCTGTCTGTCCCCCCCTAATAACTTTTGAATGAACATTCCGATTTGGACAAACTTTTTTTTGTTGGAAAGATCTCGGCGAGTACAGCTCATTCCCATATCTGATTTTTCGATTTGAACAATTTTTGGTTCAACTTTGAACCGTTCAAACAACCTGTCCCGCGATGCTAACTTTTGAATGAACAGTCTGATTTGAACAAACTTTTTTTTGTTCGAAAGATCTTTTCAAGGATACTTCATTCCCGTATCTACATTTTCGATTTGAACAATGTTTCGTTCAACATTGAACCGTTCAAACAAGCTGTCACCCCTAATAACTTTTGAATGAACAGTCCGATTTAAACAAACTTTTTTTTGTTCGAAGCATCTCGGCAAGGATACTTTATTACCGTATTTAAATTTTCAATTTGAACATTTTTGGTTCAACATTGAACCGTTCAGGCAACCTTTCCCCACCTAATAGCTTTTGAGTGAACCGTCCGAATTGAATAAACTTTTTTTTGTTCGAAAGATCTCGGCGAGTACAGCTCATTCCCATATGTGATTTTTCGATTTGAACAATTTTTGGTTCAACTTTGAACCGTTCAAACAACCTATCCCGCGATGCTAACTTTTGAGTGAACAATCCGATTTGAACAAACTTTTTTTCGTTCGAAATATCTCATCAAGAATACTTCATTCCCGTATCTACATTTCCGATTTGAACAATTTTTCGTTCAACATTGAACCTTTTAAGCAACCTTTCCCCACCTAATAACTTTTGAGTGAACCGTCCGAATGGAATAAACTTTTTTTTGTTTGAAAGATCTCGGAGAGACTTTCCCATACATTCCCATATTTCGCTTTTTGATTCAAACCATTTTTCGTTCAATAGTGAACCGTTCAGAAAAAAAATTACATTAGCGTCTACGGGGAATTTAAGTTGTATGTTGATCCTGAACTTAAAGTCGGATTTCCTTCAAACTAACTTTGTAAGAAAATGGTTTTGATAAATAATGTTTGTAAAGTACTTTTCTAAGTAATCTTCTGTGAGGACTCTGATTCCGACTCCGACTCCGTGAACATGGCAGAAATGCAGGCTCAGAAAAAAAAAGACTGAACGTACAGACGATTTTTTGTTTATTTATTCATTTGTTTTATTTTATTTATTATTATTATTATTATTTATTGTTATTTTTTTTTGCAGACGATTTTTTTTGTAACAAATTTTTCATTCACGAGAACATTTTATTCTTTATTTATATTTAACAACTGGCAACGTATTAAAAGTGAAATTCCGGACATTTTATTAACGATTTTTTTCTTTTTCTTTTTTTTTCTTTCTTTGATAAAATGTGTTTTGATGATCTTTGTACTTTTATTTATTTTTTTAATTATTATTATTATTATTTTTTTTTTTTTTTTTGAAAACGATGGAGGATTTTTCTACGAAGGAGCTGTAACAGTTACTCTTTAAAAGGTGTGACAAAACTTTATTTATTCGTTAATTACTTTTTACGTGTCTATTTCATCTGATGAGAGGGGCATATTTTGCTTTTCGAAATCAGCTCTAAGTGCTAAAAAGGTATGTTTGACATAATTTTCAGTCTCAGATAATCAAGAGAATAATGATCAGATGCGAGAATGCCGATGTCGATGTACGGGAAGGTAGGCTCGTTTAGTTCTTGACAGAACTTCTTGTTTATATTGGACACTTTAATGATCCGTGCTCTCTTATACATGTTTAAAAGTGTTTATCTGATTTTTTTTAATTACAGTGACCGAGAGTGACGACCTTTGGGGGTTGAAAGATGGTTGCATATTCCGCCATTCCTCTTTCGTTATGAATTATTCCCAAAAAGCTCCCGAACGGGCTCCCGTACGAAGCATCAGCGAGGATGATTGGGAAGACATCACTGCCGACGAATATGACAATGATACGTAGTTCAAGAACAATTGACTTTTTTTTTCTTCCTGCTCAAAATAAATTGCTGCCATTTAGTACAACGCTGCTATGCTAAGCGCAAAAGTCTTATCTGCGTACAATGTCAAAATGAGAAATGGCCACCCAAGTTTTGCGCCTCCATGTATTTGATTGAGATGAAACTATTTCAAATATTTTTTCAAAATATTTCTCATGGACAAATGATCACAAACCATTATATTCAGGTGAAATATGTGACTAGGAACCCCCTAGTGGTGGTTTCTCAATTTTGACAAACAGTACTTGTATGACTTTTGCGCTTAGCATGGCAGAACAGCGATAGTGTATAGTTGTGAATGTAAATTTGATGCAGTGAATCCTTTGACTAGCAAGGTTTCAAGCTTACAGCTATTAGTCTTAAGAGCTAGCAGCGTTTTCGAGTGACAATTTTAAGACATCTGGCTCTTTAATATATCTTTCCCTAATCCCTTCTAAGCAGCATGCGGGGAGTCTGGCGGTTGAGAGTGGTTGGGTTTTTTAGTGTGCAACACAATTGAATCGGCGAGTGCAAAAACAACATTAGTCCCAAAAATTC